>CAUYLG010020932.1:0-34975 GCA_963573385.1 Cacajao melanocephalus | reverse complement strand
TCTCAGCCCAAAATCTCCTTAAACTGATAAGCAACTTCAGCAAAGCCTCAGGATACAAAATCAATGTGCAAAAATCACAAGCATTCCTATACACCAATAACAGACTTAAAGAGAGCCAAATCATGAGTGAACGCCCATTCACAATTGCAAAGATGTAAAGGACCTCTTCAAGGAGAACTACAAACCACGGCTCAACGAAATAAGAGAGGACACAAACAGATAGAAAAACATTCCATGCTCATGGTTAGGAAGAATCAATATTGTAAAAATGGCTATACTGCCCAAAATAATTTACAGATTCAACGCTATCCCCATCAAGCTACCAATTACCTTCTTCACAGAACTGGAAAAAAACACCTTAAACTTCATATGGAAACAAAACAGAGAGCCCACATAGCCAAGTCAATTCTAAGCAAAAAGAACAAAGCTGGAGGCATCATGCTTCCTAACTTCAAACTATACTACAAGGCTACAGTAATCAAAACAGCATGGTATTGGTACAAAAACAGAGATATAGACCAATGGAACAGAACAGAGGCCTTGGAGGCAACACCACACATCTACAACCATCTGATCTTTGACAAACCTCACAAAAACAAACAATGGGGAAAGGAGTCCCTGTTTAATAAATGGTGTTGGGAAAACTGGCTAGCCATGTGCAGAAAGCAGAAACTGGACCCCTTCCTGACACCTTACACTAAAATTAACTCCAGATGGATTAAGGACTTAAACATAAGACCTAACATGATAAAAACCCTAGAAGAAAACATGGCAAAACCATTCAGGACATAGGCATAGGCAAGGACTTCATGAATAAAACACCAAAAGCATTGGCAACAAAAGCCAAAATAGACAAATGGGATCTAATTAAACTCCAGAGCTTCTGCACGGCAAAAGAAACAATCATTAGAGTGAACTGGCAACAAACAGAATGGGAAAAAATTTTTGCAATCTACCCATCTGACAAAGTACTTATATCCAAAATCTACCAAGTAGTAAAGCAGATTTACAAGAAAACAACAAACAAACCCATTCAAAAGTGGGCAAAGGATATGAACAGACATTTTTCAAAAGAAGACATATATGAGGCCAACAAGCATATGAAAAAATGCTCATCATCACTTGTCATTAGAGAAATGCGAATCAAAACCACATTGAGATACCATCTCACACCAGTTAGAATGGTGATCATTAAAAAATCTGGAGACAACAGATGCTGGAGAGGATGTGGAGAAATAGGAACACTTTTATACAGTTGGTGGGAATGTAAATTAGTTCAACCATTGTGGAAGACAGTGTGGCAATTCCTCAAGGACCTAGAAATAGAAATTCAATTTGATCCAGTAATCTCATTACTGGGTATATATCCAAAGGATTATAAATCGTTCTATTATAAGGACACATGCACACATATGTTCCTTGCAACACTGTTCACAATAGCAAAGACTTGGAACCAACCCAAATGCCCATCAATGATAGACTGGACAGGGAAAATGTGGCATATATACACCATGGAATACCATGCCACCATAAAAAAAGATGAGTTCGTGTCCTTTGTAGGGACATGGATGAACCTGGAAACCATCATTCTCAGCCAACTTACACAAGAACAGAAAATCAAACACCACATGTTCTCACTCATAGGCAGGTGTTGAACAATGAGAACACGTGGACACAGGGAAGGGAGCATCATACACTGAGGTCTGTGGCAGGAGACTAGGGGAGGGACAGCAGGGGGTAGGGAGTTGGAGAGGGATAACATGGGGAGAAATGCCAGATATAGGTGATGGGGATGGAGGCACCAAACCACATTGCCATGTATATACCTATGCAACAATCCTGCAAGTTCTTTACATGTACCCCAGAACCTAAAATGCAATAATATATATATAATTTTTAAAAAATGAAAACAAAAAGAGTTCTAGGTAAAAAGCCAACAAATGAGAATTGGTTAAAATAATAAAAACAATTGCTCAAAAGAAGGCAGTTAAAGAGAAAAATTTTTAAAGTACAAATAGAAAACAATATCAAGATAAAAATTTAAGTCAAGCCATCAACAATAATTGCATTTAATATAAATGTCTAAACATGCCAATTAAATTACGGCACTTGTAAGACTGGATAAAGAAGCAAGAATCTAATGTATGCTGCCTAAAAGAATTCCACTGTACAAAGACTCAATATAATAAAAGTAAAATGATGGGAAAAACTAGCATGTTAACACCAAACAGAAGTGTGCCAGGATAACTATGATTCCAGGCCAAAATGTGAAGTACTTGGAAGTTGTCATTTCCACCCTTATAACAAATGAAAAACTGTACATCAGCTGTTTTTGAATCCACTAAAGAGGTTGGCAGAGAAAACTGCCACCACGAAATCTGCAGAAAATGATAAATCCAGAAAATCAGAGCTGAGATCTGTTTACCAGAGGCAGAAGCTACTGAAGCCTGGTAGAAACATGTAACAGGAAGTCAGATGAATTGCTGGAGGCCAGATGTGGATTCTCAGGAGAATGAGAAACTCCTGGAGCCACAGTCTTAGAGGGGGTCTCCACACTTTCACAGATCTTAACACAACAAAGTTCACCAGGTTTGCCTGGTAATGATCTCAGAAAGATCCCATGGTAGCACTGGCAGGGTAGGGTGGGTAAAACTCATTGTGAAATGTCCAGAGCATTCTCCTTAACAAGGGCCTATGATGCACAGGAAGAAGCTTTACCAAAGATTTCTCTCACCTGTGGGAAGGGCGTTCCTGCCACTTCAGACCCCTCCACCTTTCCTGACAAGGCCAAGAGAAAATAAAAATCAAGAATAATGGAAAAAGATTTGTGAAACCCACAGCCCAGAGATGCAGGTCCAGGAAGAAACTGAAACTTAATCATAAGATTACAGAATGCTTCCCTCTACAGTTTGCCAACAAATCAACAGTTTGCCAACAAACCAACAAGGCTCAAGAATGATAATACTGGACTACAGCTCAAAGAGAAGCAAGACACAGCAACATTCTCTGAGGAAGAGGACTTAAGCCCAGAGACGAGAGAAAATAGAAACAAGAGTACTAGAGGAGTTTGAAGCCTCTGGCAACTAGAGTCATAACAAACATAAAACCAGCTCAAGACCTAATCAGAGTAACATAAATCCTCACACTAAAGGCCTATTTACATGAGTTCCTTTACTTGATACAACATGCTCAGGTTCCAGCAAAAAATCATACGGCATACAAAAGAGAAATACAGTCTGAAGAGACAAAACAAGCACTGAAACCAGATTCAGATATGACACAGCTGTTGGAAGCATGAGGTAGGGAATATAAAGTAACTAAGATTAATATGCTAAGTGCAGTAATGAAGAAAATAGACATCACACATAGACAGGTAATATAACCAGAGAGATTAGAAATATAAGAAAAAAACTTATTTAATTGTTGGAAATAAAATAATGAATGAACTCCCATTCATGATTGCTGCAAAGAGAATAAGATACCTAGGAATACAGCTAACAAGAGAAGTAAAGGACCTCCCCAAAGATAACTACAAACCACTGCTCAAGGAAATCAAAGAGTACACAAATAAATGGAAAACATTCCATGCTCATGAAGAGGAAGACTCAAAATCATGAAAACAGCTATATGTCCTAAAGTAATTTATAGATTCAATATTATTCCCATTAAACTATCATTGACATTCTTCACAGAATTGTGAAAAGCTATGTTAAAATTCATATTGAACCAAAAAAAAAAAAAAAGATCACCACCACCCAAAAAAAAACAAAACACAAAGCTGGAGGCATCATGCTACCCAACTTCAAACTATACTACAAGGCTACAGTAATCAAAACAACGTAATACTGGCACAAAAACAGACACATAGACCAATGGAACAGAATAGAGAACTAAGAAATAAGACCAAACACCTGCAACCATCTGATCTTCGGCAAACCTGACAGAAACAGGCAATGGGGAAAGGATCTCCTATTCAGTGAATGGTGCTGGGAGAACTGGCTAGCCAAATGCATAAAATTGAAACTAGACTCTTTCCTTACACCTTATACAAAAATTAACTCAAGGCAGATTAAAGACTAAAATGTAAAACCCAAAACTGTAAAAACCCTAGAAGAAAACCTAGGCAATACCCTTTAGGACATAGGCATGGGCAAAGATTTCATGATGAAAACACCAATAGCAATTGCAACAAAAGCAAAAATTGACAAATTGGATGTAATTAAACTAAAGAGCTTCTACACAACAAGAGAAACTTTCATCAGAGTGAACAGACAACCTACAGAATGGGAGAAAATTTTTGCAATCTATCCATCTGACAAAGGTCTTATATACAGAGTGAATGAGGAACTTAAACAAATTTACAAGAAAAAAAAAACAACCCAATTAAAAAGTGGATAAAGTATATGAACAGATGCTGCTCAAAAGAAGACATTCATGGGGCCAACAATTATATGAAAAAAGCCCAACATCATTAATTATTAGAGAAAAGCAAATCAAAACCACAATGAGATGCCATCTCACACCAGTTAGAACAGCAATTATTAAAAAGTCAAGAAATAACAGATGCTGATGAGGATGCAGAGAAATAAGAGTGCTTTTACACTGTTGGTGGGAATGTAAATTAGTTCAACCACTGTGGAAGGCAATGTGACAATTCCTGCACCCATGAACCCCCTGAGGGACTTGTTTCTGACCCTCATCATCTTCAGGGTAGAATTTTTACCCTCAGCCCCATTCTTTTAAACCTATGTCTATCATCACATTCATGACAATGTGGAGGATAGAAAAGGCAGGATTCACATGCTCTTCTCCCCAAAAACAAATATTTGTCTGTAATCCCAACTACCTGGGAGGCTGAGGCAGGAGAATCACTTGAACCTGGGAGGTGGAGGTTGCAGTGAGCTGAGATAACACCACTAAAGTCCAGCCTGGGCAACAGAGTGAGACTCCATCTCAAAAAAAAAAAAAAAAAACTGACAATACCAAATGCTGACAAGTTCCCATAGACTTCTGGACACCTTCTGTTTTGACAATTGGAAGTCATTAAGAAAGCTTTCAAAGGTGCTTTTGTGTCTTCAACTCTTGATAGGAATCACATTCTTATATAAAGGCTATTGGCCACAGTAGAGACCATTTGAGTGACTCATAACAAACTTAACTAAATAGAGAGTTTTAACCAAGAACTATAGAATATTTTTTATGTGTGGAACATTTAATTTATAAAAATTAAATACCTAAAAAACCACAAGGCAAGTTGCAACAAATGGCAAAGAATTGATATTTTACAGATCACAGTTTCTGACAACAGTGCAATTATGCTGGAAATCAGTGACAAAGCACAGCAATGCCCATACATTGTTTTTTTTAAAAAAAAATTTCTTGTAACAGTTTTAATAAATTATAAAGAAAAAATCATAATAAAAATCATAAACTACTCAGGATTGAACTTAAGAAAATCCTATATATCCAAATTTGTGGTATGCTGATAAAATATTGTATTTGGGAAGTTTATATACCTAAGCACTTTTATTAGAAAATGAGAAAAACTGAAAGTAATCATCTGATATGGTTTCGCTGTGTCCCCACCCAAATCTCATCTTGAATCGTAGTTCCCATAATTTCCATGTGCTGTGGAAGGGATCTGGTTGGAGGTAATTAAATCATGGGGGTGGGTTTTTCCCAGGCTATTCTCAGGAAAGTGAATAAGTCTCATGAGGTCTGTTGGTTTTATAAATGGGAGTTCCCTTGTACAGGCTCTCTTGCCTGCTGCCATGTAAGATATGCCTTTGCTCTTCCTTTGCCTTTGCCATGATTGTGAGGCCTTCTCAGCCATGTGGAACTATGAGTCCATTAAACCTCTTTTTCTTTATAAATTACCCTGTCTCAGGTAGCAATATGAGAATGGACTAATACATCATCTAAACACCCCACTTAAGTTCAAAACAAGAACAGCATAATGAGTAGCAAAAGACCAAATAAAGCAGAAAGAAGAAAACAGTAGCTGGATGGGCATGAACTAAGGACAGAGAAAAGATGCACAGAGCAGAAAGTCCACACTGCCAAAGTGCTCTTCCATGAGATTAAGAAAATTGTTCAAAATAGCATGTTGTACATCATAAATATACACGTTTTGTCAATTAAAAATTAATTTTAAAAAGAAAACTGTTAAACTTCTACAGGATACCAACAAGTGAGAAGACACAAGCAAAGTGGGTATACATCCATGCTGCAATTCCTAAAAATACTGCTATGCATAACTACATGCCAAAAAATAAAAAGATTGGAAATGGACAAATTCCTAGATAAAATATAATCGTATAAATTACTTTAAAAAATTAAAATTTGAATAACCCTATTAAATAAAGCAAATTAATTGTTAAATATCTCCCCATAAAGAGTACAGCAGGTCTAACAACTTTACCAGACAGTTCTAACAAATAATGAGAACAAATAATCCTTAACTTAATCAAACTATCTCCAAGAATTTACTTCCTAACTCATTATAAGTTCAGCAAAACTTTGATACCAAAGCTAGACAAAAACAATACATGAAAGAAAAAGTCTCAAGTCAATCTGATTCACTAACAGGGATGTAAAAGTAATTTTTTTAAATTGAATCTGAAACTTATAAAAAACTAAATAGACAAACTGACCAAATTGGATGTATGCCAAGAATACAACATTGATCTTTTAAAAATCTATTAATGTAACTCACGGTATAACAGAATAAATGACAAAACTCACAAGACTACCCCAATAGATGCAATTAGATAATTTAATAAAATTCAATCTCCATTAAGGATAAAAATTCTTAGCCAACAAGGATCAACCTAATAGAGGGGTTTAAGTGGCTTCAAAAACAAGTCAACAGTAAAATGTTTGAAACATTTCCTTGAAGAGCAAGAATAAGACAAGAATATCCACTGTTACCACTTTTATTTAATGCTAAACAGTAAAATGAAAAACTAAAAAGAAATAAAAAGATATAAAAGAAACAAAATTTCACATAAAAAGGCCAAAAGAATCAACGGTTAAATTATTAGAATGAATAAGGATTAGCAAGATTGCTGGACGTAAAATCAACATACAAAAGTCAATGGTATTTCTATAACCAGTAATAAATGTTAGAAAAGATAAACTTATAATTCTCCATAGCAAAAATAACAAAAATTACCAGAGAGAAACATCTAACAAAAGATGTACAAGATCTTTACGGAGCATATTAAATGTCATTGAAAGACATTGGTCATCTTTTTGGGAAGTGTCTTTGTGAATATTGAGAATATCTTTTTTTCGTGATATATTTGAATACATAAAATATCTAATAAATTGAGAGAAATATTCATGTTCGTGGATAGGAAACAACTTCTTCCCAATTTTTTTCTCTTTAATGCAATCTCCATCAAAACCCCAATAGGTTTTTGCACAACTTACAAAGCTAATTATTAGCAGATAAAGACAGACAAAGGTTCAGAAATAGCTAAACTGTTATGAAGATCAATAGCAGGAGCTATGGTTGTCAAGGCAACTGGGGGAATTGCCCTAAGAGAAACCACATTCATAGAATTATAGTAACTAAGATGGTGTGGGTTTGATGCAGTGAATAATATAGCCCAACGAAACAGAGTAGAAAGTCAAGGAACATAGCAGTGAGTATATTAAAATTCAGTTTATGGCAGAGCTACAGTTGCAAACTAAGGGGAATGAGACAATTACTCATTATGCATATGAAAGAAAACGCCATTGGATCCCTAACTCAAATCATGCACAAAATCTACTTTGGTGCAATTAACAATCTTAGTGTGAAGTCAAGGCATACGAAATGCAAAAAGCAATATTCCCCACTATCCACAGGGGTTAACCAGGAATACTACCAAACCCTATATATACCATGTTTGTTTTTTTCCATGCATGCAAACTTATGATAAAGTTTAATTTATAAATTAGGCACAGAAAGAGATTAACAGTAATAATAATAAAATAGAACAATATGTTGCAATAAAAGGTAAATGTGCCCGCCCCAAAATATCATAATGTTTTCAGACTGCTGGTAACTGAAATCACAGAAAGCAAAACTGTGGCTAAGGGGAAACTGCTGAATAGAGGGATATCTTCATGAACTTCAGGAAAAGATGAGGTTCTATCTTCTTTGCCTGGGGTCTTTCTTCTATGCATTCTCTCCCCCAGTTTATCTGACATTCTGAACCAATGAGAAGGCAGGCAGTTCTGGTAGAAAAGGGAGAGAAATCAGCATAGAAAACACTGAATTGCTTGGGATTAAAGCAGCCTTAATTCTGACATCGTTTCCAAATAACTACAGTTTCCAAGAAAGCAGCCACAAAGAGCCACAGTGTCCGTGACTGAAAGAATGCACCCAACACTGGGCAAGTGCTGGCAGGAAGAAACCCTCTCCCCACGCTCCAGGAATAGAGGGAAGCCTCGCAGAGACGGCACCATGCAAGTGACGTCTGAACCTGTGTGACACCAAAGTACTCCAAGTTCTCTGTTCTTTATTTCAGTCTTCAGGGGTTTTTAATATTGCCTTTCCATTATTATTTAACAAAACAGTGACTGCCGTTTTAAAATTTACTCTAATTTTTGAACAGCAATTTTTTATGCCTTTGACAGTTTTATCTTATTTCTGACTGGCAAATATTTGTTTCTGGGGAGGAGAAGAGCATGTGAATTCTGCCTTTTCTATCCTCCACGTTGTCATGAATGTGATGATAGACATAGGTTTAAAAGAACGGGGCCGAGGGCATACATCTGCCCTGGAGAAGACGAGGGTCAGAGACAGCTCCCTCAGGGGATGATGACTGAAGCCATGCTTCAAAGACGAGCAGAAAGTAATGTGGCAAAGTGAGTTGATGCAAGTGTTTAGACCAAAGAGATTTCAGGAAACGAACAACGTAAGACAAGTCCCAGGGCAAGAATGAGCATCCGAGGTAAACGGCGGTACAAAACCCTTGGCTTACACAGATCTGGATTCCAGTCCTAGCTCCGTAACTCACCATCCTTGTGACCTACTGTGAGTGACATATCCTCTTACCTCTGAAGTCGATTCCTCAACAATTGTATAAGGATTACAAATAACACACGCAAAATACCTGGCACCTACTGGACATTCCATCAATGTGAGCTGTGACTATTACTAAGGTATAGTGATATCTATTTTTCTGCACATGCTTGGACAATTACCAGGCCTTGGTCCTTAGTCATTTTATCATCTGTCGTGTAATAGTGTATCCTTTCCTCAGTGGTTTACATTTCCACATTGGTCATAAAGAAGTTCCCTTATGTGAGTGGGTTTATCTCAGGGCTCTATTGACCGTTTCATTTGTTGGTTTTTACCCACGCACCAGTACTATACCTCCCAATTGGTTCAGCTTTATCATCTCATGAGGTCTAATGGAATAAATCCTTGTTCTTTAAGTTGCCTGGAATATTTGTGGCAGGTTAAATTTTACACACGCACACACTCATCCATACACATGACGTCCATGCCACACGTTGCTGACACTACTCCCACTAGCAGGTGGATGCATATTCCCTTCCCTTGAAGCCGAGCAGGGTCCTTTGACTAACACCCAATACGGAGTAGTGCAAATGATGCCTTTGTGGCTTCTAAAGCTACGTCACAGAAGGATGCAGCTTCAGCCTGACTCTTTTGGGACACACGCCTTCAGAGCCCCGAGCTGACGTGTAAGTCCAGCCACCCCGATAGTGTGGGAAGATGACCTGCAGAGAGGGAAATGCACAAGGAGCCCACTCTGTACAGCCCTCCCAGCCAAGGCACTAGGGACATGAGTGAAAGTGACTTTAGACCATCCCAGCCCGCAGTCTGGAAGTCCTAGAGCTGATGCCAAGGAAAGCAGAAATGAGCTGTCCCCACCAGACCCCACAGCCAGATCTACTGTGAGCGACATGTCCTCTGACCTCTAGAGTTGATTCCTCAAGGATGTTATAAGGATCACAAGGTAAAGGGTTTGGAGCACTGAGCTTTGGGATCATTTGTTACAAAGCCCTAGCAGCAGGAAGAATATTCTGGGCCTTTTGCTGCTCCATCAGCTTGTTAAATTACAGAAGAAAAAAAAAAAACCCTGGGAAAATATTTAATAGAATTGCTTTGAATTTCAGATAAACAAACATCTTTCCAAAACTGAGTCTTCCTGTCATGATGTGCAAAACACCAAATCCTTCTTTGTATCTCTCAAAGTGAGATATGCTTTCTTCTCTTTTAATCATTTAAATGTGCTAAGTTACATTTATATTTCTAGTTGCAAACAACTCAGCATTCCCATGATAATCCCAGCTTTGTTAGCCTACACTTTTATACATGTCTTTGGATTTGATTTGCTAATATTTTATTTGAGATGTCTCAGTCTAGATTCACAAGAGAGAGAGGTATATAACTTTTTATTCTTCTCTGATTTTCATAAAAGGTCTTATTGAGCATATAAAATAAATTGGTTCATATATCTTGTTATTCTGCTCTCTCAAAATTGTGATGTTGGATTCCTTGACTATTGGCTGGAATTTTCATGTACAAGCCATTCGGCCTGGTGATTGGGAGAAGTCGTTTGCTTTCGGAGTAAATTTAAACTTCTAATACAATGGGCTTAATGTTAGAAGTATGTTTGCCTAGTCTTGTTACATGTTGGGTAAATTTTTAATATTCTAAGTAAATTAAAACATTTCAATTTTGTATTATTACTGGACAATGGCTTACCTAGACATAGAATTCTCTCTCCGATATCTTCTATTGTTTCTTGTTGATACTGCTGTCCTTCTAACTGCAGCTGTTACCTATTCTCTCTTTTAACAGTGTTGTCTTTGGAGTTCTTCTGTTTCCTAGTCACATATCGAGATGCAGACCCTTCCCTGGGCTCATCGAGATAACAGAATCTGAGTGGCCATGGCTCTCTGGACACTGGGTGCTCTGCGTTCCTCCTATTCTGCCTTGAGTTCCGTTAGATGTGCGTTTGATCATCTCGCTGTCCACGGTGTCCCAGGCTTGCTCTGGTACTTCCCATCTCTTCTGTGCTCTGCAGTGCATTCTGTACCATTTTCTCAGTGTCACATTTCAGATCACCGATTATTCATTTCACTTACTAATCTGATCAGGGTTTTTTTTTTTGTTTCGGTGAGTTTATATTTTATTTCTAAAAGTTCCATGGCGTGTTTTGCATGTTTTATTACAATTACAAAAACTTCTTTGACATCTTTAAACATCCTGAAGGATTGGATCCTGCTGTTTTTGCATTTGACTCTTCCCACAGTAATTTTCTTCCCGTTTTGTAATTTTGGATTTTATGCCTACTGTGCTGGCTTCATCTAGGATGTACCGTGCACTCTGCTGAGCATCCATGTCTCCAGGCTGTGTGCGTTTCCTTCCACCAGGCATCCAGTAGTACCTCCAGCCTCTATTACTTTTGTGGTATTTCCTCAGGCCAAGGATTCTCACGTCATATAGAAAGAAAAAAGTCAACCTCTAATCATCGTGAGGGTAGGTCTATGGCTACAAAATCTCAGGGAGGTTGTTTTTCAACCCCAAACTTAGATCAAGAAAAACAATCTTCCTTCATTTTCCAATTTTCTATTTCAAAATTTTTCAAACTTCCAGAAAAGTAGGAAGAACTGTATAAAGACTGCACATCTACCCACTCCCTGGATTATTAACATTTTGTCATAATGGTTTTATCTACACATTGAACTGTATGTATACATATTTGCTGAACCACTATAAAAGTTGTATAGACACCATAATACTTTAACCCTGAATACTTCTGCATGCAAATTCTAGGAATAGAATATTCTGACAATATTATTACATTTGAGAAAATAACAAAAATTTCTTAATATGATCTACTATCCAGTCTATATTCAATGTCCCCAGTGGCCCACAGAGGATCTTAGGGTCTTCTGTACTTTGCTTTTTCACTTTTTTCTTAACCAAATTCCATCAAGGTTTACACATTAGATTTGGTTGTAAATAATCTTTATTTTTATCTCCTAATGAAGGAAGGTGAGTTTATTTTTAGTCCATCTTTTCATGAGGCTTCATTCAGGGATAAGAAATCCATTTCCCCACCATGCACCAGCCTGGAACGTCACTTACTTTCCCCAAATTAGCACTGCAGTCCAAGGCACGGAGGAGCAGGTGACAATCACTGCACCCTCCGACCCCAGCATCAGGATGCCTGGGCACAAGGTCAGGAGCTATCATTCTGGGTTTCAATTTCCTCTTCCATTTCAACCCTTGGATATTTTTATTTCATTTCCTGAGATCTCAGCTACTCACTAAAAATTCAATATTTAATTAAATATTTCTAAGTGTTTCATAGGTAACCCTCCCCACGGCCAGGACTTTGACCTCTTTTTATGCCTCCAGCACCTAACACCCTACCTGACACATCCAGGAGTACCCCGAGTGATTTTTTGAATGGAACAGATTAAATGAAGTCACATCCTTATTTTATCATGATTAAATCCACATGTGCCCACTTAAAAAATTTTTTTTAGTATCAATTACTTTAATTCTTTAGTTCCAAATTTAAAAAGTGATTTTGAAGAAACAGAACCTACACCTGCCTGTCCCCAGATATTCTATTCTATCATCATCTATGGTCATTGACAGCATGGCCCAGAACTGCAGAGGGCATCCGTTCCAATAAGCTAATCTTAGATTAGTTTTCTTGTAAGAAGGTAGATTGTTGATGTTCCTAGATGCAGAGGAAAAATACATTTTTATTTTATTAAAATTGCCATGTCAACAGCCCTAGCTCACTTTGTATCTTAATATACACAAACCAATGCATGCATTTAATTTTTCATTATTTGAATCATTACGCTATTATTTCACAGTAGTATAGAGCTTCTGAGCTTTGCACTTAAATGGTGTCCGAGTTCAAAATCACATCATACTGAGTTTGATCCCCAAAGCTCTAAATCAGAAGTCTCCCCAGGTTGGACACAAGAGCAGCGCACCCATTCTAGCAGCTGCATCCATCCTGGAAAGTGAGCTTGCCTTTTATCAGCCACTGTGAATGCATGAATACCAGGTATAAAGTCTTGACAGATTCTCCTCACCCACCTACAAGGACTGACAATTCCAAATAACTACGGTTCTTCAAAGCAGTTGCCTTTCTTTAAAAATTTTTGTCTGGGATCTTTATTTTTCAACTCTCTTTACAGTCACACACAAGCATATATGGGTCTCGTGGCTATTTTAGTTCCAGAATGCCTTCACTTAACTCCCTACCACTCTTGTCCTCTTCATTTCTTTCTTTTTTTCCTCTTTCCTAACCCCTTAACCAACTTCAAAATAGCTGTGGTGGGTGGAATTTGCTGTACTGGCAGACACTGAAGATGGTGAGATGAGGCAGAGAATTGAGAGCTGGGGGAGTCCCAGGGGCCCTTCATGAAGCAAGTCTATTGACACAAACGTACTCCTGGGCCACCCACCAGCCTGCAAGAGCTGTACCTGGGGACATGGGTGCAACTGACAGAGTGTGAGAGGGACCAAGCAGAGGGTGAAAGGCCATCCCCTGAGCTCTACTTGCCGGGACCCCCATCTGGAACGCAGCGTTATCGGAAATGGGAGTAACTTCGAGCACCCTCGCGGGCTGGAGGTGCTGCAGCTTGTGTTGACACGGCCAAACCCACTTTGGGTCCTGAATATCTGAGTTCATCCAGAATTTGAGCAACTTCCAGAGTAAATTCAAAACCATCACTTTCTAAAAATTTCTATCCCCGTGAATAAATTTAGAATGGATTCAGCACTCTAGCACTAACTGTGACTTGTGTCGCTCAACTTTTGGATATTTGGGGTATCAGAATTAGGAATCTGAAGGCAAGACACAGGGCTAGCATTTGCCAAACCGCTTTGCACCTCCCACTCTTCCGTGTTCTCTTTGATACCGACTTGACCACGTAGTCCACCCATGCATGCATGTTGTTAGTCCTGCTTCACAGATGAACAAACTAAAGCTCAGAGGGGCTAACAGGCCTGCACAAATAGCCATTCTTTAAATGACAGAGCAAGAATGCAAGCCCAGATCTGTGCAGGAGGCAAATAGGTCTATGCAGCTCAGAGCTCCAGGCCTCTTTAGTCCATGCTCCTTCTACAATGTCACCACTTTGGACTGAGATTTGGGACTTGGCCTCGTGTCCTGGATCTGCTATTGTCCAGCCACCCATCTCATTTTTTCTGAGTCGCACTTTGCTAATCTATAAAAGAGGGAAGATGACAGCCTACCCTGGCTCCTCCACACAGCTGTCGTCAGAATGCAGTGACTTCCTAATGTGCACATAGAGAGAGGTAAGCTCTCAAGAGCTGCACACATGGAAAGCACTGGAGAGGTCACCAGAAACGCCTGCCAGTGCTTTCCTGGGAAGCTCTTCATCCAATTTCAGAAACAACACAGCTAGGGGACAAAATATATGGTCAGGGGAGGTAACAAGGCCAGGCAGTGGACACAGAAAAAGGAATCACAACCCAAGTCTGACAGTGTGGTGATTTGTGTAGCTGTTGAATTTACAAATCATTAAACATAACAGCAAATATAAAGCAGGTGCTTCCTGCCAAAATTTAAAATGTGGAGTCAGAGGGTAACATTGTAACATTTGCCGTGAGTGGCCATTACACGGGGCATTGCGTTCAGACCTGGTGGTCACTGCTTCAGCCTCAGGTCCCCCAGCAGCAGCTACGGCTGCTAATTGTGGCAGGGGCAGAAACCAGAGTGCTTCCTACAGTCAGAGCCAAAGGTCTCCCCAGGTCCAGACCTCACATCTGCTCCCAAGAAAACGCTAGTGAGGCTGCCACAACAGAGCTGTGGGGAGGTGCTGGGAAGATGCCACCAATATCTGTTTTTTGGCATGTAAATCATCAGAAACACCTTTCTTGTTGCACCCATCAATGTGGTTTCCAAGCACAAATAGACCCTAACAACCTGCATTTGCAAATAATGTCCACACCGAGCCTCTCTTCTCCTGTCCAAGACCTCAGTCCCTCGTCCTGTCCTTTCCACCTACAAAGATGTCTGGAATAAGGCTGACCATAAACTGTTTATGAAGGGAAGGAAAGGATGAGGGAAGGAGAAAGAAAGGAAAAGGGAAGAAAACCCTATAATAGAAATAATAAAAACCTGTCCTAAACAGCGGACAATGTTGCCGTGACAATCAACTAAATAACACTTATGAAAGTAAAGCTCTATTTAAACGTGAATGATTGCTGCCAGCAGTAGTAACAGCAGCAGCAGCCGCCGCCGCCCAGCAGCACTCTATCTGCCTGGTGGATACTCCAGACTGGCCCTCCCTGGTGCTCAGTTTCTCAGAGGAAGCTTTGGCTGCCTCTAGCTCTGAGTATGAGTATCTTTCTAGATCCTAGGCTTAGTTCAAATCCTCTATCCCCTGCACTACTTTACTAGGCAACTATGGGCCAGGTCCTGTGTCCTCTGAGTCACCCATTGCCAGTCACTAGTAGAACAACACTGTCTTAGTCCATTAGGGCTGCTGTAACCATCACAAACTGGGTGGCTCATAAACAACAGAAATCTTTATCACATCTCTAAAACTGGAAAGGTCAAGCTCCAGGCGCCAGCAGACTCAGTATCTGGTGAGAGCTCGCTTTCAAGTTCACAGACAGTGCCTTCTTGCTGTGTCCTCATGGGGTGGAAGGACCAACACAGCTCTCAGGAGTCAGGAGCCTCCGTTAGAAGGACACTAATCCCATTCACGAGGGCCCCACCCTCATGACCCAATTGCCTCCCAAAACACCCACCTCCAACACCACTACATTTCAACATATGGATTTTCAGGTTTCAATGTAGGCATTTGAGTGAACACAAACATTCAGACCATAGCAAACGTGATCTCTTCAAACAGCATCACAGAGTGTGGACTGTGCTTACTGAAGCTAAATGGAATTTCTAGAATATTTAACAACTCGGGCGTTTGTTCTCTCATCTGCAAAATAGGAGCAATGAAACGATCTTGCAAAGTTGGGAGGGTTCAATAAGACCATGCAAACAAAGAGCCCAGCCAGGCACCCAGCACAGAGAGGACGCCCAGCAAAGATTACCCGCTCTTGCCTCCCACAGAAGACGCCACAAAGGGGATGAAAACAAAATATCTAAGATAGCTACCTTTTTTGTCTTTGGGCAAAGTAGAAAAGAGCTCTTTGGTCCCTGGAGACATGGCATTGCAGCTTACTCAGAATGAGTTGCTTGACGCATTTTGAAAGCATCGTCTTGTAATTTACTATCTGTGACCTGGACTTGGAGGAAAAGAGGAAGAGATGCACAGAGGAGAAGCCTTTCAATAGGAAACCTTGTGCTATCTAAATCATTGCTTACCTCTGGCCTATTCACTTCCTCATATGTAGAAGCAAATGGAGACCCAGTATTGAGAATAAGTACTAACATTTTCTCTTTGCCGAATTTTAAAATGCCATTAAAGTGGCTTCCAAGGGTAAATATAACAGACTGAGATGAAATGTATTTTAAAAGTGAATTAAAAAATCTGGAGACAACAGATGCTGGAGAGGATGTCCCCCCAAAGTTATGTATTGTAAACTTAACCTGTAATGCAAAAACTGGGGCCAGTAGATTCTAACGAAAGGTGATTCATCTATGAGGGCTGTGCCCTCATGAGTGGATTAAGGCCATTACTGAAGGAGTGGGCTTTTTATTCAGTTGGTGCAAAAATAATTATGTTTTTTGCCATTACTTTCAATTTGTCTCTCTCACCCTCTCTTTTTCTTCCTGCCATGTGATGACACAGCAAGAAGGTCCTTGACAGATACCAGCTCCTTTATCTTGGACTTTCTGGCCTTCAGCGCCATGTGCCAATAGATTTCTGCTCATTATAAAATATCCAGTTTGTGGTATTCTATCACAGTAGCACAAAGCAGACTAGGAAAGATACGAATTTATTTGTTGTTAGGGCATATTTATTCTGCTATTCAACTTAGTCCTATGGCTTGGTCCTTACTCTTGAATGTGGTTTTTACTAAAACCTATAGTCTTTCTGCAGTCTCAACTGAAGTCCAATATGCTGAGTAATTTCTTTTTACTCTGGATTAACTGTAATTCCAGTGTCCCTCACCCTGCTGGCCTTTCACTGTTCATCTCTCTGTCCCATAGCAACAATTCTCTGTCAGGAACCACAGAGCTTTGCTCTTTTTTTTTTTTTCCAAGCCTATCCATTGACCAAGGACTGAGTAACTTTCATGCAGACTTTTAGGTGGCTTTCCCCTCGACAGTTTCCTCTTCTCAGGCACTTTCAGAAGAAATCCCTGAAGCCCCAGTGGCCTGAAAATCTGGACTTTGTTGCCTCAGTTAAGTGAGACTTTTACTCAGGTTTGGCTCCATCTCTCTGCTCTACTCCCTGCAATAAATCACCCTTAGGCAGAAAACTAGGGCAATCTGGGAGCTCCCCTTTTTGTTTTTCTTTCCTCAAGGATAAAGGTCCTAAACTGCTTCTTTTTCATTGTCAAAATAATGACACAGTATTTCATCAAATTTTATAGGTGTTTTTTTGTTGTGAGCCCAAATCTCATACCAGTTATTCTTTCCAAGCAGAAATATATTTTTCTTATTTTTAAGATAAGAACATTTAAATTAGGAAAGGCTGTTATTTGCTTATTGTGACAAAGTAAGTGATAAACAAAAATAAATTTTAACCTGGTTCTTAAGATTTTATAACCATGGTATTTCTACTACATTAGAGCTGTTTCAAAAATAAAGAGCACTAGAGGAACATCGATTGGTGTAGGTTTCCTAGCTAAAAGTTTCACAAACTTTTCATTTCCGGGCATAATAAACATGCAGATACTTTGTAGGAAATGACTTATGGGTAACAGCTGTTTATTTATTCCTAAATATTAAACACATAAAATAACAATAATGATCACTACTAGCATTATTATTCATAAAAGGAAGGCCATAAAATCACATAAATGATATAAACGGACATACTATTTTAAAACAAAGAAAAATTCCATCAAATAAATAAATTTTGTTTTATCAAGGACTAATGTCAATGTACTTTACCTCCATTGGCCATAGTAGAGTCAACTTCAAGATGGACCAAAGCCTGTCTGAAGACAGATTTTTGGAAATGACTGATAGTACTATTTAAACAAACATTATTATAGGATTTTTTGTGTGTGGCAGGATTCCCAGTGCTTACAGTTATTAATGAATTTAAACATCATAATTAAGAATCAGGTCCTGTTATATGCCCCATTTACAGATTATCAATCTGATGCATGAAAAAAATAAAATATTTTGCCCAAGGTCACACAACTGATAAGTGGCAGAACAAGGACTGACACCCAGAGAATCAGGATCTTAAACTTTGCTCCTTTTCTCTGATTATTCCTTTTAAAAATAGGACTCTGAGTTAAAAGCAGATATAGGCTATGAATAATGTTTCAGAAGTTATTTTTCTAATTCAATCTTTGAATGGATATGCATTTTCCCACAATGTATTATTGTGGTCAAAGAGAAATATTTTATTATAATATTTTTCTTGAAATTGTATCTCAGGTAAAATAAGAATACACTGTATAGAATGGGAAAATGGCATATTTTTTCTAGTTCTGTATTTCCAGTCATAAATGAAGGTTAATATTTGAGAGCAGATGGGAGAGTACATCATTAAAACAGATAATGTTCCCTGAAAATGAATAGAAATTTGGACGGTTAAATTTTCAGTTAAGCTTAGTCCTAAAATGTAACCCTTTAAAAAAATTTAATCTGTATAAATTCTTGGTGCAAAGAACTGTTTAAAATAGCTCCCTGAACAAAGTTATGCATCAAAAAGAATGATGATGTAGTGCTCAAATGCAAATAGAAAGTATTGATTTAGGGTAGTAGCTTCCGTGTAAGAAGGGAAGAAATAAATGTTATTCTTCCAATTTTTACTTCATGAGATAATTAAAATGGATTTTCTAATTAAAATATATTCATTAATAAACATTCAATAATTTAGATAACCATGAGAGAATAATTAAGCATATGTTGCCCTTTATCATTGAAAGTTATGAGTATTAAAAAAATAGGAGAAAAGAATAATTTACAGGAAGATATATCAGGGTATCTAGTTTTTTATGCCTTATTAATATTTCTAATCTTTTAGGAAGATGACATTTAGATAATCTCAATGAACTTAAATGAATTTTACTGAATGTTGGTAAAAAAAAAAAAAAAAGAAAAATTTTTATTTGCTTGAAGTCTAAACTAGAATGGAGCAAAAACAATTATTTTGCTGTACATTATTTTATGTAAAAAATTAAAGTTTGCAGATATTAGAATTTTTCTTTTTCTAGGATGACTATAGGAAAACAACCGGCAAAATAAAATATGTAAACAGATGGCTATTCTCCAAATATATTTAATAGCAGAAAACTATCAAAATGGCTTTAATCCAAATTCCAAAGCAGGAAAATGCTATGGATTTTTGGTTTCCAAATAAAACCTGTATTAGAACTATTCTGTGCAACTTCTTTGAGTTACTAATCTTCACCTTTTATATATAACCCTTCAGAATTCAGCCTACTATATTTTCTGGGTTCCTTGCTTTTTCAGATCAATTATTAAATATCACATCCTATATCTTTATTTTTTGTTTTGAGACAGTTTCACTGTTATCACCCAGGCTGGAGTGCAATGGTGTGATCTTGGCTCACTGCAAGGTCCACCTCCCAGGTTCAAGCTATTCTCCTGCCTCAGCCTCTCAAGTAGCTGGGATTACAGGCATATGCCACCACATCCGGCTAATTTTTGTAGTTTTAGTAGAAACAGGTTTTCTCCATGTTGGTCAGGCTGGTCTCGAACTCCTGACCTCAAGTGATCCACCCACCTCCACCTCCCAAAGAGCTGGGATTATAGGCATGAGCCACCATGCCTGGCCACTTTCTCCATCTTTGAATTTCAATGTTTAAAACTTGCACTCAACACAATTAATGACATGGTTCTATCTTATGCTGTTTTTAATTCCTGTTCCTCCTTTTCTACATTTTTTGCATTATTAGAATATTTTAGCATTCTATTTATTTATTAGCTATTTGTCTCTTTCTTATTATTTTTGATGGTTACTTATGGGTTTATAATATAACTTACTCCAATATGTTTAGATAGTAATTCCCCTATACATAATGTGTTACTTATTTGTTCTGGCTGCTATCAAGATATTAATGCTGATTATGATATATCTGGCCTTCATTTACTCTGAGCTTATCATATGTGGGGTTTGGTGAGCTGCTTGAATCTGAAAATTTGAGTATTAACTATCCTGGGAAGATTTTGATCATTATTTCCTTAAACATCTCTAAAAACTGTGAAAAAAACACAAAATTCATAAAACACTAGAAAGTTCATAATTTTTGTATTTTTAATAGAGATGGGGTTTCACCATGTTGGCCAAGTTGGCCTCGGCCTTCCAAAGTGCTGGCATTGCAGACGTGAACCACCATGCCAGCCTAATTGTTTTAATATTAATTTTGGATTGTATCCTGGATATTCTGGACATTGTATTGTAAGACTCCTCATCCCATTGGAAGAGGTTGTGTTTGTTACTATTGTTGTTGCAGTAGACAATCCATTCATATTCAGAATACAAATTCTGTCTTGTCTTCTGTGGACAGTTCTAATTTGAATTCAGTTTTCAAACTTTTGGTGTTACTTCGGTTCTGTTTCACACATACACAGCACAGGGGTCAGCTTGCATCTTGTGTTAGTTCATACACAGAATTAGGAGATCCTCTTCTCCAGCTTTTTCCCTTTACAAGAACTTCCCTACACTTTATTTTTCTGGCTATAAAAACAAATATCAGGGCCACCAGCTCAGAAACGTGGCAAGAGAAAGAGCAGAGTTAAAAAAAAAAATGATGATCATTCTTTCTCTCTTTAGACCTTATGTCTTCTTTTTCCGATTTTTTAGGCCAAAAATACCTTTTTTACTCTCACAGTTTGCCACCATACTACTGCATGGAGGAAATAAAAATAAATGCATGTAAGAAAAGATATTCACACTCTTGTATTCACAAGGCTGCATTTTCCTGATCTTATGGTCAAAAACGTCATATTTCTCTTGTAGGATTCACATTTTGAACCTGATGAGTATTTCTACATGGAGGTCACCTATGGTCAAAGTGGGGAGATAAAAGAAGAAGGAAATAGGCCAGGGGCGGTGGCTCATGCCTATAATCTCAGCACTTTGGGAGGCCAAGATGGGAGGATCACTTGAGGTCAGGAGTTTGAGACTAGCCTGACCAATATGGAGAAACCCCGTCTCTATTTAAAAAAAATACAAAATTAGCCAGGTAGTGGTGCATGCCTATAATCCCAGCTACTTGGGAGGCTGAGGCAGGAGAATCGCTTGAACTCAGGAGGCGAACATTGTGATGATCCAAGGTTGCACCGTTTTACTCCAGCCTGGGCAGTAACAGTGAAACTCTGACTTGGGGGAAAAAAAGAAAGAAAGAAAGAAAAAGTAGAAGGAAATAAAGGATATTCACTCCTATACTGTTCATTTTTCAATCTTTGTCTTTTCTATGGTATCCCTGGTATTATGAATTTTTTACTATGAATTTTGTGTTTTGTTCGGTTTTTAGAGATGAGGAAATATGTTTTAGTGTACTGATTCCATCTTAATTGTTACTACAAGTTCATAGTTGATTTTAAGCCTGTTTAACCAGTCACTGAAGTGAAAATTTAATAAACATGTTTCTGAAAGTCAACCAGTCAGAGATAGCATCATATATTTTAAGTCAGCCAATCAGCAGTCAGATAACTCTAGAAAATACTGTTTGGTCAAGCCATATTGCCATCTGAAGCAAAAGAAAAAATATATGCAGATGTATATTGTATCTATATATGTATATATGTATCTACACATATATGTTTTTATGTAAATTTTAAAAGTACTTTTCTAAAATACTAAAGCTTCAGGATTTTATCTTTTATTTTAGGTTCAGAAAATACATGTGCAGGTTTGCTATATGGGTAAATTGCATGTCACTGAGGATTGATGTACAAATGATCTCATTAACCAGATAGACAACATAGTATCAGAGAGTGTGCTATCTGGTTCCAAACTTTGACCCTCCTCCCACCTTTCCCCGTCTAGTAGTCCCCAGTGTCTGTTGTTCTTATCTTTATGTCCTTGTATCCAATGTTTAGCTCCTAATTATGAGAACAGAATATACAGAATCTTGTTTTGTTTCTGTGTTGATTTGCTCAGAATAATGGCCTCTAGCTTCATCTGTGTTGTTACAAAGGACATGATTTTGTTATGTTTCTTGACTGTTTACTATTCTATCATGTATATGTAAGATATTTTCTTTATCTGTTCCACTGTTGATGGGCATCTGGGCCTTTGCTATGGTGAACACTGCCATGATTAAACATAAGAGTACATGCATCTTTTTGGTAGAAAACTTTATTTTCTTTTGGTTATATACAGAGTAATGAGATTTCTGGGCTCTATGGTAGTTCTAAGTTCTTTGAGGATCTCAAATGCTGTTATGCAGGGCATGACTACACTCTTTTGACAATTATTATAATCTGAGAATGTGTCCTCCATCCGTATCATTATTCTATATATTAAGTAACGTATCTTCCAAATATTTTCTACTATATTTGTGTTGAAAGTGCCATAATATAATTTTGTTTTCAACTTATTTTTTTAATTTTCCCCTTAGAAGATAATATTCTTATTTTTTTCATATAAGAAAAAACAAGCCCAAAACATAGGGATAGAATATAGGTGAGTAGCAGAATACAACTTACTTTTAGGTTGTTGAAATTGTAATATAAATTTTATAAGAAAAAAATAGACAATGTTGCTATATTTAGGGGAGCTGAGAGAAAATAAGGAATCAGCTAGTGTGGAATGTTAAGCTATTGGAGGAGAAACTGAGGCCTATAAATATTTGAGTGCTCTCAGCAAAGGCTTACAATATTTTTACAATATCACCATTCAAATATTCCTCAGAATATTGCAATCACTTCCTTACCTCTGAA
This sequence comes from Cacajao melanocephalus, assembly GCA_963573385.1. Lineage (NCBI taxonomy): Eukaryota > Metazoa > Chordata > Mammalia > Primates > Pitheciidae > Cacajao > Cacajao melanocephalus. Next base: position 11,945 of record CAUYLG010020932.1, on the reverse strand, counting down.
AGATGGTGGATGGTGAGGGTAATTACCAATAGGCAATTAACCTTAAGTGAACATTTCCAAGTGTATAATTAGTTGAGAGGGCAATTTCCATTCCATTTGGGTCAATTTGGATAGTTGATTTTTGCTGAAAGAAAAGATTTACTTTTTAAAAGCAACTATTTAACAGCAGGCATGCCAGTCATTTTTTATACATGTAGCTTGCAATCCCAACTGCAAGCTCTAAACACTAAAAAGAAGTTTTCTTACGTGGACAGCAAGTCCACAGTAAGAAAACTCCTGTTAAAGGCAGGTAAACATTGCGAAATACAGTTTAGACATTTATTGAAGGTACATTCTGGAATTCTGAGAGAACACTTCTAACTTTCACAAAGGAACACACTTGTTTGATATAAGAAGTCAGATCGAAATGTATATGCTTAGACTATAGGATAATATATCTTTCCTCATAAGAATTAAATGACTCATAAGTAAAATGTGTATCTTCTTTCTTTTAAAAATACATAGTATAATGAGGAAGAGCAAAATAAATTGGCTTTTTCAACACTGTATTATACATATTTCAGTAGTAAGGAAATGAATGATGGTACTAGTAACAAAGATTAGAAATAACATTAAATTTTATTTTTCTCTCAATTAAATCTAAAGGTTCAAAGGCAAATAGTCCAGGGCTGGTATGACAAAACTGGCTTTGTTGTGGTTTTTGCTTCTTGTCTTGAGAAAATAGCTTTAATTCTGGTCATCTTATAGTTCAAGATGGCATGTGAAGCCCCAGCCATCTATACTAGGAAGCAAGAGAATGAAGAGAGGGAAGATAGAAAGAAAACTTTCTTTTAAAATGAATTTCTCCAGGAATCACATTCAACAATTTCTTCTTACATTTCATTGACTAGATATATTCTTATAATCACGTCTGTCTACTAAAAGGCTGAAAGTCTAGGCTTTGAGCTGGGAATATTTCTTTCCAAATAAATTCGTGTTCCATTGCTTGAAAACAAGGAGTATGGATATTGAGTTAGCAAAATTATAATGACAATAACAATCAGCAGTCTCTGCCACAATTAGAATGAGGTGAGTGCAAAATCATTCAATTATTCATTTATTCATCACTCCATCTTTTCAAACATATTAACTGTCAATTACATACCAAGGACTATGCTAGAATGGAAACACACAGACAAATACCACCAAAAAATATATAACGTAGTTATCGGATAAAGGTACACATAGATAACTACAATAAAATGTGGAATCATGTCTGTGATATAGATTATGATAGGTTGCAGATTCATTTGTTCACTAATTTCATCATCTCAAAGTATCTATTATTTGCCACAAAAGTTAGGGCTATGTAACCATGTAACTATAAAACAATTAGAATTTGTGCTGAGAAATCTAAGGAGATTCTATTTAGAGTAAACTCAAGGAATCTATTATTAGTTATAAGGCAGAGATATTGCTGTTCTCTTGATGCTCTTTCTCTTAATTAAAATCCACTATGTGACTCTAATAGCTTTCAAGATTTGTGTTCCAAAGAATCACATTCAGAGACTCTTATTACCATAAGAAATAGACAAGCTGCATGTATTTTTTCCCCTAAACTCTGATAAACTCTTCTTTTCAGGCTAGTCATAAGCTTGCCTTGTTTAATGGACCCATTCAAAGATTGTAGTTACATCTACTTACTTTTATACATTTTTATTTTAAATATTTTTATAGATGCTATCATTTTTTAAAAATAAGTATTTCTTTGATTACTAAGATTTTTTTAACAAGATTGAATTAACAAAACACTTGTCAACATTTCTAAACAATTTTTTTAGTTCATTTAAATCAATTTTAACAACTCTAGGGCCTATTTTTATTTTAAATAATTATTTAACATGAGTACGTAATTTCAGTGTTTAATCTACATGTGAAGTGTTGAATTCACAGGAAACAAAACATACTCCTTGGTGTTAAAGATCATATAATCTAGTGTTTAAGGATTCAAGTATTCAAACAGATAATTTTTAAAAGTAAAAATTTACTGAAGCTTTGAATGTTGTGTTATGGAACTAACAAATGGAAGGATACCATCTGCTAAAAATGAATAGGCAAAACAAAATTTTTAAAAAACAAGTAAAAATCTGAGAAGGCTTCAGAATAGAGATGAAGTTTGATCTATAAATACCATAATGGTGAACATGTAACACTACGCATTTGCCAAAACCCATAAAACTTAAAAGCACAAAGAATGACTTTTAATATAAGTCAATTCAAAAAAATCATTTGGGAGATCAGGGATGCCAAAGTCAAATCCAGAATGTGATGAAACAAACTAACCGTATTGCAAATGTATGAAACCACCACAGTGGTCATGGGGGGAAAAGGTGCTAACTTAAGTCACTTTGGAAGTGAGTGAAGTCTAAGACTAAAGGAAAAAGAAATGGAATCTAAGCACTGTAGTCTAGTTGTTTCTCACAGAGGTAAGTGTTAACTCTTCTGCAAATGCCGTTTATGTCTACAGGACTCTAAAAATTAAGTAAATGGATGGTTAATGGTGGGAGGCAGGTTTCTCACTGTTGGAGTGGGAAGTTACAGATAAGCAAGGAAAGAAAGGAGGCTAGACTAATCCATCTGGTAATGGATTCGGGTTAGCTAATTCATTTAATATAGACACAGATGATTACATATAGAAATATTAATAAATGTATATATACTGAATTAATATATGTGATAGATATAATAATGACCTCCCAAAGGCATACAACTCCTAATCCTCAGAACCTGTGAATATGTTATGTTACATAGTAAGGGAAGATTTAAGTTGCAAATGGAATTGACCATAAAATAGGATTATCCTGGATTATCAGGGGTGTAATCACAGGAGTCCTTTGAGTAAAAGAAAAGACAGGAGAGTCAGTGTCAGAATAGTGTAATGTTAGAGAGACTAACCCACCAGTGCTGGATGTGAAGATGTAAGTGGGCCACAAGCCAAGGAATGAAGGCAGCCTCTAGAAACTGGAAAAGGCAAGAAAAAAAAAACAGAAAGAAAGAGAGAGAGAGAGAGGAAGGGAGAGGAAGGAAGGAAGGAAAAAAGAAAAGAAAGAAAAAGGAAGGAAGGAAGGAAAAAAGAAAAAGAAGGAAGGAAGGAAGGACGGACGGAGGGACGGACAGACATGAAAATGAATTACATTGTAGATCCTCTAAAAAGGAACACAGCCCTGCTGACATCTTGATTTCAGCCCATTGAGGCTCATTTTGAACTTCTGACAACTAAAACAATAAAAGAATAAATATTGTTTACAGCCACTAAGCTTATGGTAAATTGTTACAGCACTGATAGAAGATTCAGTATGCATGCATATTTCTTTGTTGTGATAGCCAAAATGGTCTGGAAGCAATCACAACCCACTAGTAATGAGCGTATCTAGTGCCCATATTTGGTTTCTAATACCATTCTCCCATTAAAGGATACAGGGCTCTTTGAAGGAATGCCTGATTCTAAGACAGGTCAGAAAACATACAAAATGAGCATGAAGCATTTTAGAGCACCAGAAAATAAAGAAGTGTTCTAACAAAATAAAAAGACCCCACCATGATGGGGGTATGACTAAAAGACACAAGAGCCAACTGAAAGAGTTCCCAGTGGCCAAGTAGAACAATATGAACAACAAAATAATCATATGTTGAGTTATAATGTAAAATATAAAATATCTATGAGTTCATATTGATAAATGATTGCATAAACATAAATGGAGAAAAGGAGACAAATGTTCTTAGCATAAGAATTCCAAAGAATTTATGTAGAAACTCCATCCTCCAGGCAGTAGAGAATTCTTTTCACTCCTTAAGTGTGGATGTATATAGTGACTTTCTGCCTAGTACAGGATGGAAGGGGTGTGTTTATGTGCAGTAACTTTACAGTGAAGAAACACAACATCAGCCAGATGATCAAGGTTTACATCATCAGTGTTAAGTCATTTTGATAGCATATACCTTGATATGATGCAATGGGAACGCACTTCACTTATTTGGTCTTGCTGCACTTAACTCATATCCTCAGTCTAATCATGAGAGAAATATTTGAAAAATCCCCACTGAGGGGCATACTACAAAATACCTAACCAGTGCATTCCAAAATTATCAAAGTCATAAAAAACAAGCAAACACTACAGAGACAAAGACGACATGATGACTTAATGTAATGTTGTACCTTCAATGAGATCCTGGAACTGAAAAAGGACATTAGATAAAAACTAAAGAAATATGAATAAAGTATGAACTTTAATTGGTAATAATGTAGCAAAATCAGTTCATTATTATAAAGGTACCATACTAACGTAATATTTTAACAATATGGAAAACTGGATGTGAGGTATGTGGAAATGTATTTGTAATTTTCTGTAATCTAAAATTATTCTAAAACAAGAATACCTAATGCTTAAAACCTAGATAACAGGTTGATGGGTGCAGCAAACCACCATGGCACATGTACACCTATGTAACAAACCTGCATGTTCTGCACATGTATCCCAGAACTTAAAGTTAAAAAAAAAAGTGTAATTGGTAAACCTGGAAAGTAAAAAAGAAAACAAATATACATTTTAGGCAAAAGATACACTATTCACAATGTGATAAGGACATGTATTTAGTTAACAGAAAATTTTTGTATGAATAGAGTATAGACTGCTTAAAGTTTTGTCTGAATAGATAAGGCTAGGAAGAAATAAGTGTGGCTTGATTTTGAAAATACTTAAAGGAAAATCAGTTTTAATTGTAGAAAACCACCTCAGGCTGTTAAAAAAAAAAAGACGTTACATAATGAAACTTACACTTGAGAAAGGGTATGCTTATGGTAGTGTGAAGGATGAACCTCAAAGAAAAAAATGGAAAATGAGACAAGGGAAACAGGATAAATGTTTATCAATATCAGGGGACTATTTCCATTACAGCCTGGGAAAGCCATAGTGAGAACCCAAGCCAATTAAGCAGTATAAGGTGAGAGAGTGATAGGGACACAGGTTCTGCAAATTTAAAGGATAGGTGTTTTAAAGTCTCTTATCATTATTCAGTCAAATGCAGGTATGTTTGAAACTATTAGAGCAGGTGTTCCCAATACGGGATGTGCATCACGATCATCTGGTGAACTTGTTCACCATTGACTTATAGGTTCTATTCCAACAAAATAGCTTGTGGAATGATGGAGGTAGGGCAAAGGCAATATGGAGATGCTTAACATATGCTTTAGATAATTCAGAATAAAAAATTAAATATACAAGTGTTCCAGCTTGTGAACTATGTCATTATTTGTTTGCTTCTAACTCAAACAAAAAAAATGGCAAAAAAAAAAAAAATTGGGTAAAGGCATACAACCCAATTTAAACTCTCTTTTTAGAACTTTTTCATTTTTTAAATTTCCTTTTCATTAGAAGAGGAAATGTAATTTATGTAATTATTACTCTAATATTTCACTCTAGAAAAATTAGTCAAATTCTTCAACATATAAGTTATTTTAGGTTGGTTGAAGTAAAATGATAATATGCATCATGTATGTTTTTATATATAGTATGTCACATTTCATAGCATGAAAATGGGATGAATTGGATACATTTCTATTGACTCATATGAGCCTCAAATCAAAAGAAAATCTTTTGTTTAGAATAATGGATGTGCTTGGATTTTAAATGTAAGTACATCTGAAGTGGTTTTTAAAAGCTAATGTAATGTGATTGCTCATTTGTACTTTGTTAATGTACAATGCTAATGACATCAGAAATTTTGAATGCATTAAACTATGATTGACTATTTCCCTGTGCACATATTTCAGCTCTGAAATTTAATTGAAGCTCAATAATGTACTATATTTGTCTTTTTTCAATTATTCTATTATGCAGAACTAATGTGAAGACAGATCAAAGTTGTGTATTTGAACATGACTTCTATTTGAAAATAGAATTATATTGTGTTTATGGTAGAAAAGACTTTCTAAATGGAATAACATTTAGAAAAAAAGCAAGTTTTTTTTATTATTTAAAATTGAGCTCTGTGAAAAATCTCATTCAAAAGAAAAAGAAAAAGCACTTCCCATGCACTGTTAGAAGCAAAGAGCAAGATGTGAGCTTAGAAATCATCCATTCAACGCCTACATTTTACAAATAAGGCTATTACATTATAGATGAGTTGTGCATCTTTCTAAACATACTGATCCTGTTAGTGATAGAATAACAACCGTGATCTAAATTCCTGTAAAATAGGCTAACAAAGCTTCTCCCAGGTTAGGAAGGAGGCACATAAAGTGAAGAGAAAAAAATTCAAATATTTACTTTTTAATTTAAAAAAAAATCTCCTAGGCACATTCTCATCTATGAAAGTTGGGACATTGGCCATTTGGTCAAGCTGAAACTTTATTTACTGTAATGTATTTCCCTTTACATTTCTGAATCCAAATTTGCTAAAAGAGATGTGCTGGGGATAAGTGAAGCAGGAGTCATTCTCTGAAGGTTGTAGAGACTAACAGATGCAGTGTTTTGGTGGCTTTCAGATTGCCTGTACTCTCCTCTGCTTCACATCCATCTATTTTTCCTAGTCACTGGTAATGATGACTAATCATAGCCCTAACATTTGCTTAATGGAGAAATACAGAATAAAAAGCATTTGAGAACCAAATTTATACGGTGGGAACTTTTGATGGAGCAAGTGTAAGGTTGACTTATACATTTAGTTTTGGACTGTATAAGTTTGTTTTCTGTATGGTACCATCTACTTTTGAACACTTTCTGAATGTTGATTGTCTACTTGCTGCCCGATGAGTAGAGTCATACTTCTGTTATGTTTCTCAGGCAGAACTATAAGCCAGTATCACACTTTTGTTTTGTTTTGTTTTGCTTTTCGTATTATAAGACTTTACTTTCGTTCAGTGCCAAGGCTAGTTTGATCCCTCTATCTAACCTTTGTATACCTTCTGGTTCTTTTCCCTATGTCGAGTGTTACTCATACCCGTCAACCTTGGAGATCTAATTTGCAATTTTACCTTCTAAAATTTGTAAACTTTATTAGCAAAGAAAGAGAAATAGGGACTATCTCACCCAATATCAGAGATGCTATGGTCCACTGAAATCTATTCTCCTCTTTTTCATAGCAGTAAAATTATATAGCAGGGGATGTGGCTATACTACACCCTTCAGTATCTCTTGCAATTGATTTTTGTCATATGACTAAGCCATTTCCAATGGAATGTGAGTATAGGCATGTGTGTCACCTTTGGGGCCAGGTGAAAGCATGAGTGTGCCTAGGCCAGACATCCCTCTGCCTTCTCTCCTGATGAAGTTATGACTACCACAGCATCCCTAGAAGCCATGCATAGAGGATAACAAATCAGCAACACTTTGGATCCCTGAATAACTATGTAGAGCCCACCCTCCTCAAACATTCATCTCAGACATTTATGAGAAAGAATAATCAACTTCAATATTACTTGAGATTTTTTTTTTTGAGAACTCTGTTATACAAGCTTAGCATATCTTAACAAAATTAGGAGATAAAGCCTCCGTGTGGGTATATGACAGATGGAATCATAAATGAAATTTATAATGGTTCTGAAAGTCCAAAATATTATTAAAGAAATTTTATAGTAATGAAGCCCTAATTTGAGGAATTATGCTTGCATAGAAACAAAGTTCTTAAGAAATAAAAATTTCAGAATGTTTCAGTTAGGAATCAACAAATTACATACAGCCTGCAGACCAATTCAGACCTGATGCATATTTTAATAAATAAAATTTTATTGGAACACAGCTATAAGCATTCAATTACATATTATTTATGATTACTTTCACACTACAGTGTCAGAGATGAATAACTACTACAGAAACTGGATGGTTTACAAAGCCTAAAATTTATACTATGTGGCTCTTTATGAAAACATTTGCAGCCTCCTGCCTTCAATGAACAGATAATTTTGCCCCAAAACGGTTAGTCTCTGAATAGAAGAGAATAAACTGTAAAAGTAAGAAGGGGTTACTTAAGGGTGTTTTTAAATGAAGATTTAAGATTTTAAAGGCCAAGCTAGAGCTGCATGAAAGGGCAAAAAGGGAAATACAACAGAATCTCATTAACTTAAAGATGACACTAGTCTGCGCGACAGGTTTTTGGATATAATCCCAAAAGCACAGGCAACAAAACAAAAAATAGACAAATGGGATTGTATCAAACTGAAACGTTTCTGCATAGCAAAAGAAATGATTAACCAAGTGAAGAGACAACTCTCAGAATGGAAGAAAATATTTACAAACCCTATGTCTGATGAGGAGTTAATATTTGAAATATATAAAGAACTGAAACAACTCAATAGTGAGAGAATAAATAACTTGATTTCAGAGTAGGCAAGGAATCTGAACAACAGATACTCCTCAAAAGAAGACACACCAATGGCCAACAAGTATATGGAAAAAAATCTGCAGCATCACTATCATTAGGGAAATGCAAATTAAAATCACAATGAGATGTCACCTCACAGCTGTTTAAATTACTTTCACTGAAAATATGAAAGATAGTAAGTGTTGGAGAGGACTTAGAGAAAATATAACTCTTGTATAGTATGGTAGGAAAGTAAATTCATATAGCAATTATGGAAAACAGTATGGAGGTTCCTCAAAAAACTAAAATCAAAACTATCATATGATCCAGTAATTTCTCCTGTGTATATATCCAAAGAAATTAAAATCAATATGTCAAAAGGATATCTGAACTCCCATGTTTATTGCAGCATTACTCATAATAGCCAAGATATTGAAATAACTTAAATGTCCATTAATGGATGAGTGAATAAAGAAAATGTGGTATGTATACACAATGGAATACTATTCAGCCTTAAAAAAATGTTCTGTCACTTGGGACAATGTGGATGAACCTGAAGGACTTTATGCTAAGTAAAATAAACCAGGTACAGAAAGACAAATACTGCAGGATCTCACTTACATGTGGAATCTAAAAATGTTAAACTCTTTAAAGTAGAGAGTAAAATGGTGGTTACCAGAGGCTGGGGTAGGGGGTTGATGGAGGGAAAGAGAAGGGGAGTTGTTGGTTGAAGGGTGCAGTTTCAAACAGAAGTGAGTTTTGAGATATACTGCACAGCAGGGTCAAAAAGAAGAACATAATAAACATAGCACTAGACAATGATGAGGCAATTTAGTGGTTTCCAGGATTGGGCAAGTTGTTACAGCCCAAAAAAACCTAGAACAACACAGGAAATATTTTAAGAAGAATAAAATTACTTCCTTGGAGAAGGGCAAAATCTAGAAAACTTTGAAAACCTCCCTAAAGATAAGAGGCTCCATAGTAAGAACAAATTAAAAAAATATATATGACAATTGAATAGATACATAAATAGAAGATATGGATGTATGTGCATATGTAATATCCATATCTTTCTATCTCTACTCATCTATAATTTCTAAATGTACCCACTAAAAGGACTAAGTAGCAATGAAAACAAGTAGCACCAGATAATTTTTCTAAATGCTATTCTTTTCTAAATGGGACCAGGGTTCACTGGAGAAAATGTTGCCTCTAGTGTTAGAGCTGAGAAAATAAATGTAAAATAAACCTGAAAGTCTTGCCATGCCAGAAAGTAAGCAAGTGATCTAAGAATACTGGAAACAAGAAAAATAAATGGCAGTCAGCTTGAAAGGACTCCTAATCTCAAAACATGCAATGATTTGCATATTAAAATAAGTAATTGTAATAACAGGTTATAACCAATTGTAAAGAATCCTTGAGCCAAAGCTCACTTACATAAAGTCATAACTCTATTAATAAACATTTATATAAAGAAAGAAATAAGAGAGACCTCTTTCTTATACCCACTTTCCAACCAGTAAATGATGAAATCATGTTAAAAAGCAATAGTAGACTTTGGGGCAGGATGTGGGAGTGGCTGAACAGCGTGGCTGAGGAATTTTATTCTCTCCTTCTTCAGTGAGTCTAGTCTCTTTTTTTGGCTGGGCTCCTGGGACAGCACTTCTTTCCCTGGGTGTCTGGATCCCCGCCTTAAGCTTCTTGCCACTCTTTGGGGATTAGCGCTTTGCCAACTTTCCTGGGGTCCAGAAGTTGGGAAGAGGCTGGCTCTCAGCTCCAGGGTGGGGTTGACCCTGTGGGAGTCATCAAACGAGGTGGAAGGTGGCAAGTGTTCCAAGAGGCGGTTTATTCTTTCTACTGATGCAGACACTTGCCAGAATATAATGAAGAAAAGAAAGGAATCTGGAAAGACCAATTTCTCTATGAGGCTGATGTCCAAGTGCAATTGATCAGCAAAGGCCAACCAAATCCTTCGAAAAATATTCTAAATGAAAATGACATAGTATTCATAGTGGAAAAAGTGCCTTTAGAAAAAGAAGAAACAAGTCATACTGAAGAACTTCAGTCTGAAGAGACTGCCATATCTGATTTCTCTACTGGCAAAAATGTTGGACCACTTGCTTTACCAGTTGGGAAGGCAAGGCAGTTAATGGACTTTACACCATGGCTCACAATCCTAATATGACCCATTTGAAGATTAATCTGCCAGTTACTGCCCTTCCTCCCCTTTGGGTATGATGTGACAGTTCAGATCCTGAAGGTACTTGTTGGCTAGGAGCTGAGCTTATCACAACAAATGCCAACATTACAGGAATTGTCTCATATGTGGTCAGTTGTAAAGTTTTTTGAGACAGGATCTTACTCTGTCACCCAGGCTGGAGTATGGTGGTGTGATCATGGCTCACTGCAGCCTCAACCTCCTGGGCTCAGCTGATAAAAATTATTCTGTAAATCTTGAAAACCTAAAACATTTACATAAGAAAAGACATCACTTGTCTACTGTAACATCCAAAGGCTTTGCCCAGTATGAGCTCTGTAAGTCCTCTCCCTTGGTTATTACAGTCACCACATCACAAACTGTGATCACTTTGGGTATTTCCTGGAGTCCTGTGGATGAGATTCTTCAAATCCCTCCACTCTCTTCAACTGCAACTCTGAATATTAAAGTGGAATCAGGAGAACCCAGAGGTCCTTTGAAATATCTCTACAGAGAACTGAAATTTCCTCTTGTTTTGGCTGTTGGTTTGAGGACTGGTGTAACTGAATGGCTCGAGCCTCTGGAAGCAAAATCTGATTAACCCTAAATGTAAAGGGCTAAATGCCACAATCAAAAGACACAGACTGGCAAATTGGATAAAAAGCCAAAACACATTGGTGTGCTGTATCCGGGAAACACAACTCACATGCAAGGATACACAAAGGCTCAAAATAAAGGGATGGAGGAAGATTTACCAAGAAAATGGAGAGCAAAAAAAAAAAAAAAAAAAAAGCAGGAGTTGCAATTATTTTCTTTAATAAAAAGGACTTAAAACCAACAAAGATCAAAAGAGACAAAGGAGGACATTACATAATGGTAAAAGGATCAATGCAACAAGAAGAGCTAATGATCCTAAATATATATGCACCCAATACAGGAGCACCCAGATACATAAGGCAAGTTCTTAATGACTTACAAAGAGACTTAGACTCCCACACAATCATAGTGGGAGACTTTAACACCCCATTGTCAACATTAGACAGATCAAACAGACAGAAAATTAACAAGGACATCCAGGAGTTGAACTCAGACCTGGAACAAGCAAACCTATAGACATTTACAGAACTCTCCGCCCCAAATCCACAGAATATACATTCTTCTCAGCACCACATCACACCTACTCTAAAATTGACCACATAATTGGAAGTAAATCATTCCTCAGCAAATGTAAAAGAACGGAAATCATAACAAACAGTCTCTCAGACCACGGTGCAATCAAGTTAGAACTCAGAATTCAGAAACTAACTCAGAACCGCACAGCTTCATGGAAACTGAACAACTGGCTCTTGAATGTTGACTGGATAAACAATGAAATGAAGGCAGAAATAAAGACGTTCTTCGAAACCAATGA
>CAUYLG010020930.1:0-130030 GCA_963573385.1 Cacajao melanocephalus | reverse complement strand
GTTCAGCTGTGCTTACTGTGAAACTCTCAGTCCTCAGCGCTTCCAATTGCTGTTCTCCTTGTGGGGATGGGACCAGCCGAGCCGGAGTCGTCCCGTATACTCCGCGCCGAGAAGCGCCGTGCTGGGGCGCCGGCAAAATAGCTGCGCCGGCCAAAAAAGTCGCCCTGGCGACCCGTGTGGCTCCTCCGCCGGGAATCTCCTAGTCTGTGAGCAACAAAAATTCGTCTGAAAGTGCGGCGTCCACTCGCTGTCTGCGCTTTCACTGGGAGCTACAATCCTGAGCTGTTGTTAATCGGCCATCTTGGATCTCTCTCCCCTACCCATTTCTGATTACTTCATCTTCTAGGCCCACTCCTCTGACCTGTGTTAATCCACGTATGCATCCATCCATCCATCCGTCCATCCAGAGCACTTAGTGTGTGTATGAGGTCTTTGTCAGACTAGGAAGGCTATAGCAATAACCAGTTCTTGCCCTGAAAGAATTCATAGTGTACTCTTGCAGTTCCCAGCTCTTCAGCATTTTGGATCCTGGTGTTCCCATCTGTTTCTGTCTTCCATCATTATTCCCAGGAAGCAATAACTGTTAGCAATTGTAGTCCCCTTCCAATAAGCATTTCAAAGGACACTGTATCAGCAAGAGCTCTTTCAGCTACAAGTGACAGAAAACCTAACTCAAATTGGCCTAAACAAAAAACAAACTCCAAGTGGAGTTTAGTGGCTCTTGGAACTGAGTATGTTCTGTCTTCAGGCTGTGATCTAGAAGTCTAAATTCTCACCTCTAAGGTGGCTTCAGTATCAGATTCCACAAGGTGGCAGGATGACTGCCAGCGTCACCCGCCTATCTCCTTCCCACAGAACACAGTAGAGAAGTCACCCCTCGAAGGCCCTGCAAAAGTCTCCTTGCATGTCTGAATGATTCTGACATGGGCTTGTGATCTATCACGAAAGCCTGTGATGCTCCACAGGGCAGGAATGAGTCACATGATCACTCTGGAGCCAGAAGAGGGCTTAGTGTCATTGGAAGCCTGTGTACTAAGAGAGATGGGGCAGCTGGATGCTCAGGGGCAAGATCTAGGGGTCCTAAAGGCAGAATAGCATGTACCTCAACCTGCTATAGGCAGAGTTGTCCAAGTTATTAACCCTCTCAAACTGGAAGCAGATCAGAGATACTGGGATTTTTAGATTTTAATTTTGTCTTTAAAAGGCACCTGCCCATGTTTATGTTCTCTTTCTCCCCCTAAACTAGAAACTAGAACACAAAAGACCATCCTTTTTAAAAATCACATTCCTTTAATGGAGTATCTTTAGAAGAAAAAAGAAAGCTTTACATGTGCTATTTGCATGGAATCAGCTTTTAATAAAGCAGGATGAACAGGGTCCACTTAGTTGACAGTTGTTTTTGCAGGCTTTTTGAAGTAGAAATACAATTTTTTTGTTTTTACTCCTCAGAATTCATTTGGCATTAAAGGCTCCCCATAATGTGGTCCCATTAGTTGTGCACTTTAATCCAGATGTTGTATGGACTTTAGCGTCAGACAAAAATCCCAGTTTAACTATGTAAAGAGCCTTATGTACTTGGTCAAATCTACCATCTCTTTGTGTTTTGATTTCTTCATTGGAAAATGGAGAGTAGTACCATCCACTGGCAAACACTATAATCATTACTTTCGCTCTCTCTTTCCATATATACACATATATATACACACACACACACACTCACATATATATGGGTAAATGTATGTATGGAATGTACATATATTTTTATATATTCTCTCTGTTTCATATATATATATATATATATATATACACTCTATGTGAGTGAATATATAAGCTCTCATTTAATCCTTGTGAAAGGTAGATGGTACCTATTTTACACATGAGGAGAAAGGATCAATGACATAAGTAACAAGCTCATGTTCATATGGTTTGTCGTGGTGGAGCTGGGATCTGAACCAGGTCTGGCAGCGTCAAAAGCCTGTGTGCTTTGCTGTTGCACCTCACTGCCAGCTACATACCTTACAAGAAAGAGTTGTGGGGAAAATTAGATGCTATAGTACTTGTAGAGTGACTGGTTTGGTGTGAGTCCCCAGGCCAGTAGGGTAGAGTTATAATATGGAGTGAGGAACAGAAGAGTAGGCAGAGTTTGAATCCTTTCTGCACTTACCAGTGTTGTGGATTTAGGCATGCCACTTACTTTTTTGTGTCTTTGTTTCCTCACTTGTAAAAAAAAAAAAAAAAAAAAACAAGATGATATCTAGATTGAAGACTTGTTATGATGGTTAAATAAGATAATGCTTGTAAATTCTGTTCCCTCTTCACTCCCACCTTCCTTCCCTATCTATGTGATTTGTGGAAGGCATCCACAGGCTATAAAAACCTGTATTAATCTGTAGCTTCTTCACCTGCCATTTGTATGATGATTCCATGGTGCATAATCTCTATGTCTGAATGATTCTGACATGGGCCTGTGAGGAGAAAGGGTCAATGAGATAAGTCTCATGTTCATATGGTTTATTGTGGTGGAGCTGGGATCTTGAACCAGCTCTGGCAGCTTCTAAAGCCTGTGTGCTTAGCTGTTGCACCTCACTGTCAGCTACATACCTCACAAGAAAGAGTTATTTGTAGGTACATAAAGAGTTTATTTGTAAAGTGGATCTTCATGTATTCTCTAAGGTAGAAAGAATGAGACACTGGGCCGTGCGCCGTGGCTCACGCCTGTAATCCCAACACTTTGGGAGGCCAAGGCAGGTGGATTGTGAGGTCAGGAGTTCAAGACCAGCCTGGCCAACATAGTGAAACCCCGTCTGTACTAAAAATACAAAAATTAGCCAAGCGTGGTGGCAGGTGCCTGTAATCCCAGCTACTTGGGTGGCTGAGGCAGGAAAATTGCTTGAGCCTGAGTGGAGGTTGCAGTGAGTGGAGATCGTGTCACTGCACTCCAGCCTGGCGACAGAGAGAGACTCTGTCTCAAAAAAAAAGAATGAGACACTGTATGTAAAGTGCCCCGACCTCCTTTTCTTACCTATCCCACATCTCCTGATTCTTCAAGGTCTATCTGCGATAAAGAATCAAATTGGAACCACACCTTCCCCATGAGGACTTTCTTGATGACTACAGCCCTACCTATACCATCCTTTTGAATTCTGGTTTGTACTTATGTCTGTCCCACCTCCTGTATCTGTTATACGGTGAGGCCTCCATATCTATGGGTTCAGTATTCACGAATTCAACCAACTGTGGATGGAAAATGTAGTTAGGCCCTACTATGGTTGCTTCTGTACTGAACATGTACAGCCTTTTCTTTCTTGTCATTATTCCCTAAACAATACAGTGTAACGATTATTTACACAGAATTTACATTGTATCAGGTATAAGTAATTTTTTTTTTTAACACAGTGTCTCACTCTGTCACCCAGGCTGCAGTACAATGGCATAATCATGGCTCACTGCAGCTTCAGCCTCCCAGGCTCAAACAGTCCTTCTGCCTCAGCCTCCTGAGTAGCTGAGACTACAGGTTCAGGTCACCATGCCTGGCTGATTTATTTTTTTAATAGATGGGGTCTTGCTATGTTGCCCAGGCTGGTTTGCCATTTTATATAAGGAACTTGAGCATCTTTGGGTTTTGGTATCCACAAGGGGCCCTGGAACCAATTCCCCATAGATACCAAGGGATAACTGTATTTACTAAGCACAGTTCTAGAGACGTGGGAAGGACTCCATAAGTAAAATAGCAGCAATGGTAAGTTTTTTTAAAAAATCAGATAATAGAAATGTTAAAACAAGAATGAAATTTATTAAATGCTAAAATTTTACGTTTTTAAACTTCAGAGATTTAAGTCCACTGATATTAAAAGCTGCCTTGTAGTAGAAATAGTATAGTGGGGAAAAATTAGTCTGTCCTTTTTTTAAAATTGGGAAACAATTTCCCAACATCTCTTAAAATAACTGGAGATATCTGGGGAGGTTACCGAAACTGAATGAAGAGTCTCAAATCCCAAGAAAGCATTGTGCACATTTTGCTTATGAATATTGGTAGTTCTGTGTTGTATAATAAACCTTACTCCTTGACTTGGTTATGTGTAACTCTGTGTTTCCTTTTTTATATTTTAGATGGAACAGATTAAAAGGGCCAATAAACTGTTTACCAATGACTGTATATTTCTGAAGAAGACTTTGAACATCCCAGTCATATCAGAGAAGCCTTTGTTGTTTAATGGACTTAACTCCATTGATTCTCCAGAAAATGAAACTGTTGATAACAGTTTTTCTCAGGAAGAGGAGCCAGTGGTGGCTGGGGAAGACCTCCCACCTCCCAGTCCTCAAGAATCTGATGTTCAGCCTATGCAGCCTGAGGAAGTATCGGCCAGAGATTTCCTGCAGAGACTTGACTTGCAGATTAAGTTATCCACACAGGCAGCCAAGAAGCTAAAAGAAGAGAGCAGGTAAGAATACCCTGGTACAAATGTCAAAGTCTGAATAAATTACTATTAAGATGTCCTTCCTGGGCCAAATCTTTCTTTCCTTTTTTTTTTTTTTTTGGCTTTAAAAACTGCATTTTTGTTCTAGAAAGGCATTTTTTAGTATAGAAACTCTAAGCAGAGCTACTGCCTGCTGCACAAGGCTTTATCTGTTGCAGTGTTTTTATCTGTTATTTACTATAAAAAGTTTGCTTCTTTGCTTTAATAGCATCACTGTCCAGCTAGCAATTCTGGATAGCAGCCAAGTAAAATGTCTCTCTCATTGACACTTTCAGGAGCAGTGTCATAGAAAATACTTGTAAAATATTGATCCTTATAAAACTTGTCAAAGACATTGTTATTTGTTACTGGGTGTTTCCTACATAAGATCTCATGTGAGCTTTTTTCTTTGTTTTTTAAATTTGGTATTAGGATAAACCTTTCTCCTATGGAATTGATTTCCTTTTTTCTTTGTGATTTGATTTCAGAAAAGCACTATCTACTGTGTTTCCTTTTTTGCTCTGGCTACTGGGAAGCTTGCAACTAAAATTAATACCTGGGTTCAGCTACTATAATATTTCTTATGATTAATACATTGGTTTCCTTCTCCTTTCCTTAGTCCTGATTTTTTTATTTCTGTTTTATTCATCTTATATATATGCCTTTTGTTGGTGATACCTTAAATCCTTTTGAGAAAGAGGTGGAATATAGAAAACATAAACAAATATGAATATAATTTAGTATAGATATTTAAATATAATATAAACAAATATAAACACGTAAATGAATGACATTATTTATTCCAATAACTGAGATACAAATAAAATGGAGACAGTAAGGTATGTCTTAAGTATTGATGTTTCATACAACTTTCTAGGCATGAACAATATTCTAAGTTGATATATTCTTTCTTTGGCAAGTAGATATTAAATTGTATAATACATTTATGTCTTACTTTTTTGAATATAGTTCTAAACACTGATTTATGCTGTATTTATTTTCTTTCAGAGATGAAGAAAGTCCCTATGCAGCTTCCCTCTATCACAGTTAGGTGATTTGGGAACATAACTCAAACCAAAATTAAGATATGTTTGGACCATAAAGAATCCAACAAATGAAGTTTCAAAAACATCCCTTCTGGATTCTCATGGTGTTCACCCTAAAATCATAACTAGGTAGTTCTACCTGCTGCAATTGCACTGAAGTGATTAGTTCCCTCTGGCTTTCTCTAATTTTAAGTCTTTGTTATGGCATGATGGCAAGGTTGTATCCTAAAGCTCATCACTTTTGTAGGTGACGTTAGTTTTTAGACTAGCTTTTATAAATACTAATTGACATAAAGCATCAGAGACCTATTTATATATTTAGGCTAAAAATAATGTCTGTCTCTTTATGCAATCCTGATTATGTGAAAATATGGTTGCTGTTTAAGTGATGCTGAATTTGCTGTGTGTTTATAACTTAAGTGCTATAGATATATATACATATATATATATTTAGATATGTCTTACATATTCTGTATTAATATAAAGAACCAAATTTTGTCTGCTATTTTGTAAAAATAAACCAGAAAACTCTGAATGAGAAAATAAACTATGTTTTCAAACTTGAGTCTTAATTTTTTTTTTAATAAATGAGAAAATAAAATTGACATTTATGTTATATATTTAAATGGTGACAGCTCCTTCTTCACTTTAATGGTTTTTATTATTATAAATATAATTTTGAGAAAAGTATTAATAATCTAAAAGTGAATCAATTACAGTTACTAGTAATCTTGGCATTTTCATTGACCTAATGTGATTCAGATATAGTGAAAACATGGAATAAATCAAAAGAACAAATAAATAATACCATAATCTGATATTATATTGCAGAATTCTAGTTTAGATTTCATTGCTAGGTTACTTTATAGAGTGTTTGGCAATCTTGTACTTATTTGAATTGAGAGATTTTTATTCCCATAATTTAAATGGTCTTTATTGTATGTATAGTTTACAGTAGTACACTTTAAGCAATATATCATTTACAATTATATATTATTTTGGTCTCGATTTCTATTCAACTGTTATATTAAATAACTTTAGGCTTCCATGAAATTCCCCATATCTACCTCATCTCAACATAGCAAAAATACTTATCATTTTCCTCTTTTTATTACTTTTTCTCCTTTCTCTTTTATCTTCCCTCATTTTCTTTCCTTCTGTCTCACTTCTTCCGGTCATCCAGTAAGCAAGAAACAAATGTCCTTAGGTGTTAATGCATCAGAGTTTGCAGAATTAGAACTGTACACATCCAAACCCTAAGGCTGACCAACTGGTGCATCAATGGGAAGTAGTAGCTGTCACCGCTTGTCTTGCTGATTTTCTTGTTTGTTCATAACATATATAATCCTTTGTATCTTATCTTTTTTGGTCATGTTATAGCATCTTTGAAATAGGGTACTCTCTGGCCAGACACAGTGGCTCATGCCTGTAATCCCAGCACTTTGGGAGGCCAAGGTGGGCGGATCATCAGGTTAGGAGTTTGAGACTAGCCTGCCCAGCATGGTGAAACCCCATCTCTCCTAAAAACACAAAAAATTAGCCGGGAATGGTGGTACACACCTGTAATCCCAACTACTTGGGAGGCTGAGGCAAGAGAATTGCTTGAACCTGGGATACGGAGGTTGCAGTGAACAGAGATCATGCCACTGCACTCCAGCCTGGGTGACAGAGTGAGACTCCATCTCAAAAAAAGGTTTTTGTTTTTTTTTTAAATAGGGTACTCTCTTGATCATGCTGTGCTGTTTTCTTGTTTTTCTTCATTACCTGAACTGTGGGGAGTTAGTTGGATGAAGAGAGACCTAAATGAAAAACATAAGGGAAGGAAAACAGGTATGTATGTAAGAAAAGGTTCAAACAAGCATCTGTGTTGGCCTAGGAACCATTAAAAATGTAGAGTTATCGTGCTATTGAACATAAAATGATCTGAAATTTGAGAGTCATCCAAAAGACATTTGAAATTAAGACCACAATCTCAAAAACATTTTTTTTTTCTGAGTATTTTATTTTTGCCTAAGGTCTCTGTTAGCATTTCTCTAGCCGAAACATTGCTTATCTTCAAGTTGTTAGTAACTTGGAATTCTTTGTGGCCACAGTTGAACTGTTCTGGACTGAGTACTTCACTCCCTACCTTGCATATAGAATCACTGGAGTGGGCTGAGAGACAAGAAAATTAGGTTCTATCCCAACTTTACCATTTCTTGGTCGCATGAGCTGGAGCATTTCCTGTGCTTTTGTTCCCTTTGTGAACCAGTTTCCTCATTTATAAAACAGGACTGATGATCTTCCTTTTGTTTTGGTGGTGGGTAGGAGCTAATGAATGCTAATGTGCTTTGACAACTGCAATAAACTCCCTAACTACATTCTTATTTTCAAAACCACTGCATAGGTATTTAGATCCATTATAGAAAAGCAAATGGATAAAATGCTTTAGCCAGTGCCAGTTTATTGTCTGATGGACATGCATGCAGCCTGTTTGGGTTCAGCTGAATCAGAGTCGGTCATGTTATCCAAGATGACTCATGGAAACAGTCCGGTTCACTGTGTTTTGGCAAATGTTATTTGGGCAAAGGTGTTTTTACTTCCCTCTCTCCACTTATGGATGGGTATCGGCTTCTCTAGAACATACTTAGTTTGTGTGTGTGTGTCAGGCTTTGGCTTTTGTTTGTCTTTGTAACTCTCTGGAGAGGATGGGAGAAGCAGCAGCCATCTCCTACCTGTGAAAACCAGTCTTTCCCTACAGTCCCCACCAAAAGGTGGCATACCAGGTAGGGGCATTCAGGACAGCAATGCAGGTGTCAGAAGACCATTTGAAACATGGTCATAGTGACAGCTAATACACAAAGCATTATGTTATTTTTACGATCTGAAGCAAATATATAGAAAATATGTATGTAATTAATTTACACTGAATAATACATTTTCAAAGCATTCTCTGGTTTGGGAATATTAACTGTGAGCATTTCAAGAGGACCTCGGACCACTGTATGTTTCCGGGGCTGTGTTTGTGATGGGGGCTGAGTTGCTGGGACCTGAAGTTCATTAACCTTTTCCTCCAGGGAAGCTGCTCTACCAGCTTTGGATCACAAGGAAGGAATGATTTTTATCTCTATTTCTATCCTACTGCCTGACCCATTCCTCTCTGTTGAGAAACCTTGGCTTGGCTCTAATCCAGTTTAGATAACTGAGATGGGGCATACCTTTTTGCCTTGCTTTATGCAGTGTTTATGACCTCGTTTGTCTTCTTAGAGTGGACATAAATATCCCCTTGATAAGTAAACTCAATGTCTGAAAAGTCACTAATAGGAAGTGTTAAGAGCAGGGGGAAATTGTTAGTGAATCCAGCAAATCTTGTACCCATTTATCTGGATCCTTTTTGTGTCACTGGGCCTAATAAAGAACCAGCTAAAAAGAGCAGCCAAAAAAGCAGATGGCTCCTCCAAAGCTCTGAGACTTTGAGAAAATGTCAGTTTATTTCAACTCTCCAAAGGGAACTGCTAGTGGAAACGACATCTTGTAACAGACACATTCTGCAAGGTGCTTTGGTACCTGGCATGCCTTGAAAACAGAACACCCTCAATACTTCAGGAAATGCTTGTGTGGATGAGACAGTGGGAAGAAGGGTGAGTTTTAGGGTCCGTTAGAGGCTTTTTCAAAGCAACATATTCTGATGATAAAATATAAGTCTATGAGGAAATAAGGATTCCATATACAAAATCTCAGCTTACATACAACTTTACTTTCAGAGAGTTTTTACAGGAAGAAAGCTATGTTTTAACCACCTCTAAAAGGTTAACTAATGTAAATTCAGCACTTTCTAATAATCCTTGGGTCAAAAAATTTTAATCACAGAATTAGAAGTGTTTTAAGCTGTATTATGTTTTCTGAAACAGTTAAAAGACTCCTGGATCTTTTGCCATTTTTACAGGCTGCTATAAATGCGCTTAATGGCCTCAGCTTCTTCCTTGTCAAGGATGCCTTTCTCCACATAAGCATCAGCTTGTTGGTTGATGAAGTCCCTCATCTTCGAAAGGTCATAATCTGAAAAATATTATTAGAGCATCATGAGCAAAGATCAGGAAAGGCCAATCCCATTACAATGATTACCATTAACTGAGAAGCATTTTATACAATAACACAATTACCATTCTCCATCTTTCACATCGGGAGACATTTTAATTCTTGGCATTTGTGCAGTACTTTGCAGTATAAAATAATGTTTACATGTATTATCTCATCTGCTTTTCATCACAACCCTGTGAGATGTTCAGGTGGGTCATACCATCCCCAGTTGACCAAAGAGGAAATAGACTTATGACCAGGGCTTTGCAAACTTTAATGTTTATACCAATCACCTGGGGCCATTGGGAAGTTGCAGATTCATATTCAGTAGCTCTGGGGTGAGAATCCAGGTTATGCATTTTAAACAAGCTGTCAGGTAATACTGATGCTGTTGGTCCAGGAACCACACTCGGGGGTTAAGTGCCTTGTTCAAGGTCACATAGGTAGTAAAAGTTATGATTAGAACCAGGTGTTCTGACTTTCTGACTTACACTAAGTTAAGACCCTGTTGATGTGACAACCCACTCTTTTTTTAAACTAAGAGTTACTTTATTTCATGCTGTTTGAATTGTATGCAAGGAGCAAAAAGCCAGACTGTAAACTCTTTTTGGTTCCTCTGTCCTACTTAAACAAAATCTATATAAATTATCAAAACATCCACCAAAAATAGAGACTTCCAAGTAAGAAGGCTGTCCATGAAACCTTTCCAAAGGCTTAAAAAAAAGACCCATTTTCCCTTGGTTTTTTAAGTATTAAGCAATTATAGCTGTAAATGACCAGACAGAACCCTGCTTTCTGTTAGTTGGTAAGGGGGAGAGAAAGGAGAGAGTAGGTATAAAAGAGTGGTTTAGCAGCCACCCTTAGTGAGCCTGAATGTCATCTGAGCCTAGGTTACTTGGGTATCCTTAAGCTTCTATGAGAAAGGAAAATGAAGCATGAAAGACCTCTCTACAATCACTAAGTGAGTGAGGCTTAGACAGGGCTTATTTCCTCTCCAGCAAGCAGGATGTCTGCTCCCTGTTAGGGCACAGCCATGAGGACTGAAAGAGAACTCCCAGCACTGAGCGCTTTACAGCCATCACCTTAGTTGCTCCCCATGAGGTTATAGAGTATGACATTATCTATCTATCTATCATCTATCTATCCATCCATCTATCATCTATCTATATAGGTCTTTATCCATGATTCCTGGCTTATAACTCCCATAGCCCCGGTTACAGCTTTTTGTCATAATGTTGGGGCACTTTGGGCCTCAGAAGAAGGTCTGAGGAGGCAGAATCTTTTCTCTCTCTCTGACCTGTCCTCCTTTCACCTGCCCAAGGCAGGACTCTAATCTGATTGTGGGTTTTAAGACCCTTGTTCCATAGAGGGCTCTGCCCCAAACCTTGGAGGAAGGATGCCTCACAGAGAGGCCATGAAGAATCTGAAGTGACAGGCCTTGCTGGGTTTAGGCCAGGCCCTTTTTGTGCAATCACATTTCTACGTGGTTGTCAATCATGCCTGTCCAATGAAGTCTCCATGAAAGGCCCAAGAGGACAGGGTTCAGGAGCTTCTGGATAGGTGAACATGTGGAGGTTGATAGGAACGTGAACAAAAACTCATTCACATGCCAGAAGGGTGGTGCACCCCAGCTCCACAAGGATGGAAGCTCCTGTACTCCAGACTCTTCCAGACCTCACCCTATGTATCTCTTCTTCTGGTTGTTTATTTGTATCTTTAAAATATCCTTTTAATAAATCAGTAAGTGCATTTCCCTGAATTCTAAGCAATCCTTTTTTTTTTTTTTTTTTTTTTTTTTTAGACAAAGTCTCACTCTTTTTCCCAGGCTGGTTACAGTAGTATGATCATCGCTCATGGCTGGGCTCAAGCGATCCTCCTGACTGAGCCTCCTGAGTGGCTTGGGACTACAGCTGTGCACCACCACACCTGGCTAACTTTTAAATTTTCTGTGGAGACAGGGGTCTCGCTATGTTGAACAGGCTGGTCTCTAACTCCTAGCCTCAAGCAATCCTCCCACCTTGGCCTCCCAGAGTGCTAGGATTACAGGTGTGACCCACCACACCAGGCCCACTCTAGCAAATTAACTGAACCCTAAGTGGAGGTTGTGGAAGCTGAAACTTGAAGCCAGTCAGTCAGCTGTTCCAGAAGCCTGGACATGCAACTGATGGGAAGGAAGAAGCACTCTTTCGGGACTGCACCCTCACCCTGTGGTGTCTGAGGCTATCTCTAGGTAGATAGTGTTGGAATTAAATTGAACTGGCGGGCACCCAGCTGGTGTTGGCTACAGAATTGATTGCTTGCTTGGTGGTGTGGAGAAATGATGGTTAAGAAAGGTCAGGACTAATAGTAATTTACCCTGCTGATACAGCTGCAGCCACTGCATGGCCCTAGGAACTAGATCCCCCACAGGCTTTGAGAGACAACTCCAAGTCAAGCAGAGCGCATATGAGGGCAGTGGAGAAAGAGCTCTGTTTCTGTTTTCAAGAGAGCATACTGCATATATCCCAGAGACAAAAGGGAGCATCGAACCTACACTATTAGTCTGAAGAGGCTTTCATATGCAAGCACCAGAGTTCCGTGCTTCACCAGGTTGGTCATTTCTGGAATGGGAATTGAATTGCAAGATGTTGTTGATTATGACCAGGAGTCTGATTCATATGCTAATCAGTGAAAGCAGTAACAAATACTCCAAATTGATGTACCATACCATTTACCATGGCTTTGGAATATATTTTGGTACACAGTATATTACAATGATTCTAAGATGAACATTTTAAAGTCTTTGCAGTTATTGATGGCATGTTGTAATTTAATGGCACATAAAACAATGGTGCATTTTTAATCAATGACAGATTTGATGAAATATGGTTCATGTAAATTTTAATGTAACTGACATTAAAATTGGTTCAAAAAGTATTTTGAAACAATGTATGCATGAATACCTGATAACTGTTGCCATTACACTCAGAACACCCAAGCTAAGAGGGTGTTGAAAATAACTCTTTGTCTGTGCTGTATCTCAGCGGTTTGCAAACTTGGCTGCACGCTGGAATAACCTGGGGAGTTGAAAAAATACTGATGCCAGAGCTCTGTCCCCAGAATTCCTGATTTAGTAGTGCTGCAGTGCAACCTGGGAAGTGGGAAGTTTAAGTTCCCCAGGTGATTTGGATGCACTTTAAAGTTGGAGAAGCATTACCTGTTTCTTTGGAAAGCATCACTTTGCAACTGCTCTGGTCAGATACCTGGGAATCATATCAGAATTCCCCTTCTCCACATAGCTCTTGAGTTCCTCCCTTCCTTTTTATTTCCTCTGTCGTCCCTAGGTTTAAGCCCCATATTTTTGCTCCAGATCTCTCCCTCTGTCTTGCCTCCTTATCTCTCTCCTGCCTTCTGGGGCCTTATTTTTTCAATCTGTAATCACACTGCGGCCAGATGGATTTCTCACTTCTTAACCTAATTAGGCCCCAATTTAGGCTCCCTTGGCTAAAACCAACCTTCTCTGAAGGGTGCACAAACGTCTTCCTGGCATGGCCACTGCCCACTTCCCAACCCTGTCGGCTGCTCTTCTCCACAAACATCCAGTGTTCCCAGGGAAATGAATGGCTCCAGTTCCCAGAACGACCCCTCTCTTTTGTCCCTTTATGTCTCAGTACCTAGTGTTCCCTCTGCCTCCATCTCTCCTCACTCAGCAGATCATCCTTAACTTTTCAGGGAAGGCTTTCTTGTGGCCCTTCTCTCAACTGTCTGTGTTCTAGTATGAAAATCCATTCCATCTTCTCACCTCCTTGGCAGTAGCACACCTATCTATGACATCACTGAGCAGGGCCTCCCATAGCTCTAATGATGCTGTGCACTCCTTGGGCGGGGCATTCTTGGCACTCAGAACAGGGCCTGGTTCTGTGTTTTGCTTTATGTAAGTAAGTGAGTGCTTTTGTGACTGCAGGGTGCACAAAATAGGTGCTCAGAAAATACCTTTGTTTAAAATACTCCAAGAAAGGGGGGCTAGATAAAACAAGACTGGCAACATTGAAGATGGGTGCTGGAGACACAGAGATTCATTATGTTATTAGTTCTATATTTGCTTTACATTTTTCATAATAAAACTTAAAAGAAAATGCCTTTACTTGAAAGGCTAATTTGAATAATAAGATAAATGGAGATTCTGTTCCCCTCTGCATCTGAGAGGTGACTTCAGTCTTTTTTGGGCTGTGAGGGGAGACTTTAGCACAGTCAATTTGTGGGAATTTTTATATAACAAGAGCCCCTGACAAATGGGTGAAGTTTGCACACTCAGTCCTACCTTCTTTATTTCCTTTTTTGTCATGTTTCTTCAACCATTCAATATTTTTTCTGATGGCTTCCAAATAGGCTTCTGTTTTTCCTGGAAGAGGTAAAAGAACTATATCAAACACTCAGAAAATATCATTACATCTCATTTTGAAGACCACACTTATGTTCAAAACCACGAATATTAGACTAATGCAGCACTTGCAATGTTATTTCCCTAACTAGGCAATGTACATATTTGTATGTGTATATATGTGTTTGTGTGTTGAGGGGTTTAGGTCAAGGAGAGCAGGTGGGGATGAGGTTCCAGGAGGAAGAATCAAGTTGGTAAATGTCAACGGGCATGATTCTACACACAAATAAATCCACCTTGATGTCCTGGCAGAGAAGAGTTTTGATTCAGTTTCTGAGATAGATGGGTCCCTAGATTAGTTCATTTCTGTTTAGAGATGTTTCTTCCAAACTGAGGCGCATCATCAGGCCAAGGACTTGAATGAGAGTGGTAGATGCTTAAAGATTCCGTCACTTCGGTTAAAAGTCCAAATGCGTGGCTTTGTGTAAGCAGCTCTAAGTCTTCTGCCCAATTTGGGGAGGGGGCGGATAAAAACTTAGACAAAGAGGTGACCAATGTCTCACTTCAAGGTTTGGATGGCAAACCTTAGAACTGGTTCTAATAAAACTCCCCAGGATGTAAACACTGTTCCATGGGCCTCAAGTGTGGCTTGAGAACACCAGGCATCACTCATGCACCTACTCCATGATGCCCTTTACCTGTACTGATGTCCACAAGTGGATATTACTGTCCACTGAGAGATGAGGAACCCAGGGCTCAGAGAGGTGAAGTGAGTGGGCTAAGGCTACACAGGAAACAACAGCTGGCATTTAGACTCTGGTCTGCTTAGTTTCTGCTACCTGCATTATCTAAAGGATGAGACCTCGCCTTCAGACATGGACAGTATGTTCTGTATCAAAGAAATCAGCCATTCTCTTAACCAGGCAAGGCCCTAAAAAAGAGGCTTTCAAAGTCCAGGGCCTCTGCAGATGCAATAGCTGCAGAGCTCAGTGTGGCGACCATTCCTTTCAGAGCCCCATCTGAGCCCTATTACCTCTACTCTACTGCACAGCCCTCTTGGTTGAGCTACCTGTACTGTGTGCTTATTATGTGCCAGAGACTGCTTTATGCTCCAAAATACCTTATCTCATTTATTCTTCACAGCAACTTTTTGAGGCAGTCCTATTATCATCACCATTTTACGGACGAAGAAACTGAAGCACACAGAGAGAAAGTCATATGCTGAAGATCACATGGCTAGTAAGTAGCAGAGCCAGGTTTGAACCTGGGTACCTCCAACTACTGTTCATCTACAATAACACTGCCCTAAGAGTCGCCCATGTTCCAGTTTCCCCCGCTGCATTTACCTAAGTGACTTTTTGAGCATCTTTCTTCCTAATCTGGAAGCCCACTCTTGCATTACCACTGAAGATCTGTGCCGTCTGGTCCCCAAAGAAGCACAGAGACTCCTACGCAAAAAGGGCTGAATGAACGAACACTCAAAGAGAGCCACAATTTTTAGTCCTTATTTACTTCAATAGTTGGTATAGAAACTGCCTTGATTTCAGCAGTCTGGGAGGTGGAGGTGGGAAGATTGTTTGAGGCCAGGAGTTCAAGACCAGTCTGCACAACATTGTGAGACCCTATTTCTACTAAAACATAAATACAAAAATAATAATTTTTAAAATGTAGTGTTTTCTATTTCAAATTAATTCAGTTACATAAGGCATTTTGAACAAGGAAAGAAATCTTAGTGCAGACCATTTCTAAACAATGCAACTTCATTATTTTAAAGAGTTTAAATCAAATTAGTGATCCCCATAGGGCTCGCTTTAATGAATAATGATTTGTCATTCACACATTCGGTAGTTAGGGCTTCGGAAACTTTTGATTATGTCTAAAAATAGTCTTGTTCTTTAAATAATTTTAAGCATTTTTTCTGTTATCTCCTCTGATATCGTATCATGATGTTAGAGCTTGTTTGGGATAAGGAAAACCACAGCTTAGTCTGTTTAAACACTGCATTAAAAATTCCAAGTTAGGAGAGTAAAAATAAAAAGAAGTTTTCACCATAGTGGGGCAGACGTTGCCCACTCTCATGCCTCCCTCTTCATAGATAGCTAATAGAGCAACTCTCAGCTGATGGTGGATGAAATGGGTAGATCAATGCGTTAGCTTCCTTGTTCCTCAGGCGTGTTCTACTGTTTCCCAGAAGTCTTCAATAGGATTGAGCTCTAGTTGCCGATGCTGAAGCTTGCTCATTAACACACTTTATATTGGCTTCTTTCCCTTCCTGTTCATGTCCCTACCCTGCAGTGGTGCTTCCTGGGGTCACTTCCCAAGTAAGCTTCTTCACCTCAGATCCTTCTCTTAGTGCATGCCTTGGAGGGAACTCAACATAAGACAGTTTGAAATAGACGGCTTGACTGGGATCTGTGGCTTACACCTGTGATCCCAGCACTTTCGGGGGCTGAGATGGGCGGATCACTTAGCCCAAGAGTTTGAGACCAGTCTGGGCAACATGGAAAAACCCCATGTCTACCAAAAAGAAAAAAGAAAATCAGCCAGGTGTGGTGGTGTGCACCTGTAGTCCCAGCTATCAGGAGGCTGAGGTGGGAGGACTGCTTGAGCCCAGGAGGTGGAGGTTGCGGTGAGCCAAGATTGCACTACTGCACTCCAGCTCGGGCAGCACGGCCAGATCCTGACTCAAAAGAAAAATCAATTAGAGGTCTCAGCATTATTGTATTAGGCTGCTTTTTGTTTAGGAATCAATTACCTATAAAAATGGTGTGGAATTTAAAAAAGTATGTAATGTGTGATAAGCTATTTTATTCACTATATTGACATTATCAACTCACAACAGAGAATGAGTTTACTACAACTTAAAGAAAATTGGACTGCAATTCATTGAGAGACTAGTATCTCATGGGTCGCAACATATATGATTATGATAGTCTCCCTAATTTATAACAGAACACCCCATCATTCTCATCCTCTTTTATGCTTTATTTTTGTCCATCAGAAGGTGACTACTTATCATCTTCTATTGTAGCATATAATTTATTAAGTATATTGTCTTCTTCCCTTAGAAATATGTTGTTTGCTGATATACCTTCATGCCTAGAACAAGGACTGACAGATAGTAAGCACTACAGAAGTATTTGTCAATGAGTAAATGGATGAAAGCTTTCTATACAGAAGCCAAATTGCAATTAGAAGATTGCCCAGTAACATGGAATCCAAACTAGGAAACTACATCTTTAAAAAAACATGTAAATGGCATAGATTCATCTCTCCCTTTTTTTTTTAATGAAAATGAATCATTTATTTGAAAGACCTGAATTTTAATGGATTTTAAACCTAAATGATAGGTATATCAGAAACAATTTTAAACACAGATGTGATAGATATATTATATCCACAAGTCATTTATCTTCATAGAACTCTCTGAATTAAATATTGTTGTTCCCATTTTATTCATGAAGAAACTAAGGCTCAGAGAGGTTAAATGACATGCCCAAGGGGACATAGCTAAGTAAGGGTCTGATATGATTGGGTTGTGTTCCCACTCAAATCTCATCTTGAATTGTCATTCCTGTAATCCTCATGTGTCATGGGAGGGACCCAGTGGGAGATAATGGAATCATGGGGGCAGTTCCCCCGATGCTGCTGTTCTTGTGGTAGTGAGTGAGATCTCATGAGATCTGATGGTTTATATAAGGGGCTTTTCCCCATTTGCTCAGCACTTCTCCTTCCTACCATTGTGTGAAGAAGGATGTGTTTGTTTCTCCTTCCACCATGATTATAAGTTTCCTGAGGCCTCCTCAGCCCTGTGGAACTGTGAGTTCATTAAACCTTTTTCCTTTATAAATTACCCAGTCTCAGGTATGTTATTTATTAGCAGCATGAGAAGGGACTAATACAGGGTCAGAGCCTGGTTTTGAACCAAAATAAATATGGAGACTTTAACATCTGGGGCTGGGTCAAATTCACCTTTTAGACTTGAGAAATTGAGTGTCTGCTGTTGTTATTAAACTGGCTGACAAGGCAGTGGTTTTCAAACTTTGATGCATGTTAAAATCACTTAGAGAAAAAATTTTAAAGTCCCAATGTCCAGATTGCTCCTCAGACCAATTAAATGAGAATATCTGGGATTAGGGACCAAACATTTGTACTTTTTTTTTTTAGACAGAGTTTTGCTCTGTCACCCAGGCTGGAGTGCAATGGCACGATCTCAGCTCACTGCAACCTCCACCTCCCGGGTTCAAGCAATTCTCCTGCCTCAGCCTCCCAAGTAGCTGAGATTACTGGTGCCCGCCACTATGCCCAGCTAATTTTTTGTATTTTTAGTAGAGATGGGGTTTCACCATGTTGGCCAGGCTGGTCTCGAACTCCTGAGCTCAGGTGATCCACCTGCCTCGGCTTCCCAAAATGCTGGGATAATAGGCATGAGCCACTGCACGTGGCCACATTTGTACTTTTTAATGATCCTGAGGTGGTTTCAATGTGCAGCAAAGTTTGGAAACCACTGCCACCAGTATTAAGACCTCCACACATTTACAAGAGCATTGGCAACAATGGGAATAACATCAGGTGCTCTTCTGCTCTTGGGGCAAAGCAGCTGGCTTATATTGACTTTTCTCTTTGCAAGAGCTGTAAAGCAAATCTTTCATTTACACAATATGCACTGAAAGCCGTATGAGAGACAACTTTGGAAAGCTGGACTATTTTTTTTTCCTCAATTTACTTCAGCTTCCTTTGGAAAAAAATAGCTCAGGACTGAGGTAATAAGAGCACAAACCTTAAAACATATGCTGAAGCAGTTGGGAAAAGGGCCAGAGTCAAGATTCAGCCTTGCTTTTCTGGCTGTTCTGGTTTTTAACACTGTGAGAAAAATATCTTTTCTAAACATGAATTTGTCCTTACTCTATTATGCTGTCCTGACTATCTCTCTCTGGGGGAAGGGTACAGATCAATAGGGTTAGCCTAATGCATACTGGGTATACTAAAGACATTAGGTCTTGTGAAAGAGTGTTTATAAAAATTTAGTTTGATATAATACTTAAAATTATGTCAAGATTACATGATTACACTTTTGAACTGGATGAAGCAAAGCAACTGATATTGATGTCATGGATGGTGACATAGACCACAGAGCTGTTAGATTCAAGATTCTGCATAATGATGACATTTTACATGCCCGTGAGATGCAGCAAGGAAGACTGGAAGAGCACTAGATGGAGAGTCAGAAAACTTGGGTTCAAGGCCAGCTCTACACTCTGGCCGTCAGATGTTGAGCAAGTCAATCATCTTCTAGGCCTTGTTTTATGATTTGTAAATCAAGGGATGAATTCTAAAGAGGAGATTCATGATTTGTATATATAGAAAGAAATTCCCTTTTGCTGTCCTTGAAAAATCCATGTTGATATGTAGCTCTCCCAAGCCTACTTGGGACTTCTGACCCACTTGCTGACTCCCAGGGGAGAATATTGAACTCATTATTTTTGGACATTTCTAGCAGAATCCCTGGAGACTTGAAGGGAGGCATGAATTCTCTTCTTTTATGTTGCTTAAAAAATAAGTATATCCACACAAATTAGGTAATTTATTATCAATTTGTCAATTAAATAGGCTAACTTTTCTGGCTCCTGTAAAAAAGAGATGAAGATGATAGGAGATTTAAGTGAGAGTTATCTTAGAGATCACCTTTTCCAACCTAATTTTTTATCCAGCCATAAAGTTGGCAAATGATTGCGCTGGAATGAGTTTATGGGTGTTATAATGCTTATCTCATCCCTTGGATGATTAAAAAAAAAGATTTTCAGTGACTCACAGAACAGATGTGAATGAGTAAACATCCAACTGGCAAAAAGAGCCACACTTAGATAATAAAGTTTGAAAGTAGTTTTTTTTTTTTTTTTTTTTTTTTGGTCTTCAGAGAGCAATTTACTTGAAAAGTTAAGCAACTTTATAGATTTGGTTGAAATTAGAATAAATTATATTAAAATATCCATAAATTTAGAAATAATTACTGAATCAGTTAAACAACCAGACCAATGTTTAAAACTATTATTCTTAATGTGGGTCCCTGTGGAAACCATAGTTAAATAGTTTAAACTATTTTCAAAGGTAAATGTATCATTTTTTGTCATTGGTAATGAAGTTGGATGTTTTTTAAATTAAGCTTGAAATGAGATGTATATAAACATACTTTGTAAACTGAAGCATGATATAAATGTTGAGTATTATTATTATTATTATTACTTATATTCCTCGCAGGACCCAGCTCATGCTAGGCAGGGTTAATAAACGGTTGCTGTGGTTGGATAGGGCCATCACCTCACACTCTGCAAGGCCAAAACAGACTCCCCACAGATATTCCTGCCAATGTGTTCTGCTTCTAATTATTTCCTTAAGTGGTTTTAGCTGGACCATTACTTTATCCCTTGTTCTACTCCATAATGTCCTCCAACTTTCTGTCCCGGAGGGATCCTATTCTGTACATGTCTGGCTCATCAGTAAACGAGATATATGTGCCTGTATGTGGCCTGTGTTGCACTTGCCGGTATATGGGTTAGGGACTATTCTTGGGCCATTTCAAAGCTTGCTTGAGTCCTCAAAGGCGAGAATCGGTTCTTATATTCCTTCTGTAGCTGCTTCCTAAGCACAGCGCCAGGCATGCCATTGGAATAAGTGTTTATTTCTTGCTGAATAACTGTCCCAGAAAACCCAGTTAACCCTGCCTCCACTCACATGGATGCTTTCCTTTTTCTACCTAGAGACAATGGATGTTTTCTCACTGGGTTTTGTAACAGAGAAGCAAAATAGTCCTTGAGAAAAGTGCAATAAAACAACTGCGAACACACAGATATATGTCGGTAGTCCTTTCAGGGATTAATTTTTTTTTCCTAGAAACTGTAGGCCCTTGGCTTAAATTTAGTTGGTGTTTTCTAAACTGTACTAGAGTCAGTTGTCCTTATCCCAGAGTACTGGGGTCAGGGGTAACATGAATAAATGACATCTCTGAACAATAGCAGAAGGACTCATTTTAACCTCAAATTCCTGCCTTTTTTCTAATGTTTTAGAAGAGCCATTACAAAGAATAACACTAGGCCGGGTATGGTGGCTTACACTTGTAATCCAGCACTTTGGTAGGCTGGATGGATTGGGTGAATCACCTGAGGTCGGGAGTTCAAGACCAGCCTGGCCAACATCGTGAAACCCCATCTCTACTAAAAATACAAAAATTAGCTGGGTGTGGTGGCACACATCTGTAATCCCAGCTACTAGGGAAGCTGAAGCAGGAGAATCACTTGAACCGGGATGACAGGGGTTGCAGCGAACCAAGATTGTGCCACTGCACCCCAGCCTGTGCGACAGAGCCAGAGTCTGTCGTGGAAAGTAAAAAAGAATAACACTAAATCAATAGAGTTTTAGTCTACTCTCTTCCTCTCTCCCCATTACTATCTGGTGGAAATCCTAATGAAGAAGAAAATCCAGCTGCATCATTAGTCTCCAAACACTCACAATCTGAATAGGCAATAGTGGACTACTTAGAATCATCTCCTTTATATTCATTTTTACATGATGTTTTCAGCACCCATTCCTACAGCCCTGTGCACAGGGATAGAAGGTTTTGTTTAAAGCACTGATCATGTTACCCTAGCAAGTCAAAGGACATAGCCTATGGCTCACTGGGTTCTAGGGAAATATGATTGCTATACATGGGTCACTTCCAGAGGGGCTGATTGAGGCACACTGGGTTTCTGTTGAGGTGAGCTGTAGTGCTCTATGCTGCCCAGTTCCTGGTTCTCTATCTCAGGTCACAGGCCACTCTTTTCCTGGTTAGCTTTTTTTTTTTCTTTTTTGAGATGGAATCTTTCTCTGTCACGAGGCTGGAGTGCAGTGGCGCAATCTTGGCTCACTGCAACCTCCACCTCCCAGGTTCAAGCAATTCTCCTGCCTCAGCCTCCCAAGTAGCTGGGACTACAGGCACGCACCACCATGCCCAGCTAATTTTTGTATTTTTAGTAGAGACCAGGTTTCACCATGTTGGCCAGGATAGTCTCGATCTCTTGGCCTTGTGATCTGCCCACCTCGGCCTCCCAAAGTGCTGGAATTACAGGTGTGCGCCTCTGGTTAGCTATTTTTAAAAAGTTTACCATTCATCCTCCACCTCACATCTGTTAGGATAAAAAAAAAATCCAGAAATAAAAAGTCTAGGCAAGGATGTAGAGAAACTGGAACTCTTGCACAGGATTGGTAGACATTTAAAATGGTGCAGCTGCTGCAGAAAACAGTATGGTGGTTCCTCAAAAAATTAAAAATAGAATTAGCATATGATCCAGCAATTCTGCTTCTGGATATATACCCAAAAGAACTGAAAGAAGGAGCTCAAAGAGACATTTTTACACCCCTATATATATATCAGCATTATTCACAACAGCCAAAAGGTAGAAGCAACTCAAGTGTTTATAGACAAATAAATACATAAAACGTGGCATATACCTACAGTGGAATATTTATTCAGCCTTGAAAAAGGAAGAAAATTCTCACACTTGCTACAACATGGTGAACATTGAGGAGATTATGCTAAGTTATATAAGCCAGTGTCAAAAGGAAAAATGCTATATGATTCCATTTATATGAGGTCCCTAGAGTAGTCAAATCCATAGAGACAGAAAATGGAATGGTTATTGCCATAAAGTGAGGAGAGCGGGAATGGGAAAGCGTTGTTTAACAGGTATAGAGTTTTGGTTTTGCAAGACGAAAAGAGCTCTGAAGGTGGATGATGGCGATGGTACCACAACAATGTGAATGTACTTAGTGCCTCAAAACTGCACAGTTAAAAATAGTTATGATGGTAAATTTTCTGTTACGTACATTTTGCCACAATTTCAAAAAAGAACTATTAATATTTTTTTTTTTTAAAAAAAGAGTTTACCACCCATCCAGAATGACCTAGGGTTGAATAGAAGTGTGAAAGCAGCATGAGTCCCCAAACATGGCACACATTCACCAGTTCTGCCTACTCTTGCTCAGGACAAACATTGTTAATTGATCATTCGAACTTTCTTTCTTCCTGAGTCCAGATGCAATATCATAAACTTTCTCAACCTGGGCCACTACCAAACAACTGGAGCTGACACATCAGCTATGTCAATGTAGGAAAAGATTGTGATGGTCTTTTCATGCTAGAGAAAAGAAGGGTACAAAAATATACAAATGTACAAGATAAGAAAAATCAACACAAACTTGATACATTAAGGAAAAACTATCTTTTTCAGCCTTGTCTCAAAAATGTCCCTGTGAAATAGAAGCAGCATCTTTCGCCACTATCACCACTCATGCCAACCCATAAAGCCCAGGTTTGGGTGTCTAATTCTACAAGTCTTTTCTACAAAAGGAAACCAGAACTCCTAGAAGGAGAATTGATTTCAAGTCTTGGGAAAGGAAAATTCAGAGTGGATATACAATATCCCATTGTTGGCAGAAAGCAAAGATGATGTACTAAAGGGACTAAAGAGAAATTTAGGGAGCCCCCACTGCCTAAGCTACACCAATTGAAGCATAAAGTCATTATCATCACCAATGATGATAACTGAAGTAACTTACACAAATGGAAAAAGTTGATATCAAGTGTTAGCAAAGGTAGTAGTAATATAAAAGGGAAATAGTTTGTAATTTTATTGGTATTACTGAGTTTTAAGATATTAAATACATAGCTAGTTTGTTTCTCTTCTTCATACACAGATATTAAACATGGGTCTATAATCAAGTTTGAATAGGAACCTGCTTCTATTTGTGTGAGCAGGAGACATTGGGTGGGGAACCTTTAAGTGGGTCAGACAGTCTCTTCAAAATTGAGAGTTATGCTATGAACAAGATTGGTCCTTGTGATCTCATATCACAACATAACAAGGAATAAGAAAAGTTCACCTATTCATTGCCACTGATGGTAATCCATAACCAATGAAAATCTCTTTTTGGAAAGCCCAGTGGTGTGTTTTCAGATGATAAATTAGCTGGGTTCCTCCACCACCTCCCCAAAGAGAGCACTGACTCACCCTCTCAGTTCCTAAAAAACAAACTCTATAGATGAACCTACAAATGAGACATTAATCTCGCTGTGTCACCCAGGCTGGAGTACAGCCGTGCAGCCTCCACCTCCAGAGCTCAAGTGATAAGACATAAATAAGGTCCCAATTATATCAAAGAGGTCAATATATCATAATGATGCAAAAATAAGGTAGGTTGAAACCACTCGTTCACAACTAATAGTAAAGACATTGAGTTTCAGAAAAATAATATCTATCTGAGATATAGGGATGTAAATTTCCATGATGTAACTAGCACAACTTTGTAATAAGGGAATTTGAACCACTGAACTATACAACCAGATCCCACATTCGGACCTGAAATCAAAGGGATAACAATTTATATCTTATAACCCCATTGAGTCTTTTTCTTTGGGGGAATGGTAAAATTTCTAAAATCCTAGGAAGATGGCCAGGCACTATGGCTCATGCCTGTAATCCCAGCACTTTGGGAGGCCGAGGCAGGCAGATCACTTGAGGTCAGGAGTTCAAGACCAGCCTGGCCAACTTGATGAAACCCCATCACTACTAAAAATAGAAAAAAGTAGAGGGTGTGGTGGTGCATGCCTGTAGTCCCAACTACTGATGAGGCTGAGGCAGGAGAATCACTTGAACCCAGGAGGTGGAGGTTGCAGTGAGCTGAGATTGCGTCACTGCACTCCAGCCTGGGCAACAGAGCAAGACTCCACTGCAAAAAATAAAATCCGAGAAAGATGCAAATTGTATTATATATTGCATAGATATATTTATGCTATTTAAGGAAATTTGATATATTGAATTTGTCATTTTTATCAAGTCCTTAAAAGTGTTAAAAGTTAAAATCACTGGTTAAATCATTGAAACATTTTGCTTCATTAAATTCAGTTTTTTGTTTTTTTTTTTTTTTGAGACAGGGTCTTGCTGTGTCACCCAGGCTGGAGTATAGTGGTGCAGCCTCCATGTCCTGAACTCGAGAGATCCTCCCACCTCAGCCTCCTGAGCAGCTAAAACTACAGGCATGTGCCACCATGCCTGGCTAATATTTGCATTTTTTGTAGAAACGAGGTTTTGCCATGTTGCCCAGGCTGGTCTCAAACCCTCAGCTCAAGCAATCCAAACTGCTGGGATTACAGGCATGAGCCACTGCGCCTGATCAAATTCATAAATTTTGATGATCTTGTTGAATTAAGTGGTATGTGATTACTTAGAGGAATATTCAATAAGTTTAAGGAAATATTGCTCAATAAATTCACGAGATTATAATGGAGTACTATGCAGTCATAAAAAAGGATGAGTTCATTCTCAGCAAACTATTACAAGAACAGAAAACCAAACACCACATATCCTCACTCATAAGTGGGTGTTGAACAATGACAACACACGGACACAGGGAGGGGAACATCTCACATTGGGGCCTTTCGGTGGGTAGGGGGCTAGGGGAAGGATAACAGGGTGGAAGGATAGGGGAGGGATAGCATTAGGAGAAATACCTAATGTAGATGAGGAGTGACGGATCCAGCAAACCACCGTAGCACATGTATACCTATGTAACAAACTGCACATTCTGCACATGTACCCCAGAACTTAAAGTATAATAAAAATAAATAAAATAAAAAAGATATAAATTATACATTAAACAATGCACTAATGGTCATATATATTTCTCTCCAAACACAAAAGTCCGTTGAACACTAAAGACCACCAAAAGATAAAATCAGTTTGCCATCCCAGGAGACTCAAAATGATTAAAAGAGATCGCTACTCAAATAAAGATATCACGTGCCAAGTCTGTTCTATACAGATTGTGTTAATTTCTCAGATGTGATGGAGCTTGCTCTTTGGATCACCGTACCTTGTGCGGTAAAAGCTTTTGCTTTATTACTAACCTAGAGCTGTCAGTTCCATACCTTTGGGTTCATCTGTCTTTCCTCCTGGTTTGGAGTTATCTTTTGTGGAATCCTTCAAGGTTCCATATTCCTTTTCCATCTTAGCTGCTTCTTCCTTGGTACTGTC
The DNA here is from genome assembly GCA_963573385.1 of Cacajao melanocephalus. NCBI lineage: Eukaryota > Metazoa > Chordata > Mammalia > Primates > Pitheciidae > Cacajao > Cacajao melanocephalus. The sequence continues at coordinate 104,040 of CAUYLG010020930.1, read as the reverse complement.
TGTTTCTTCATGACTCTTCTCTGATGGTGCTGTAATCAGATTGAGCATTGCTGTCATAGCCCTCTTTCCTATCTATAAATTGGTTGCTAAAGTGGAAACCAACTTTATTGACAAGGTACAGTTTGAGATCAGATCATATTTTGAGTTGAAAGAGATCTTAGCGCTTATCTAATCCAACCCTCTAACCCTGTATTACAGAAGAGGAAATTGAGGCCCAGAAGGGGGAAAGATATATCTAAAGTCATCCACTGAGTTATCAGAAGAGCTGGGCCAATCCCCCACCCCACCCCAGCTTTCTGAGTTCTGATTTGGCATCCTTTTCCTTCTGCCATACTGTGTCATTAGAGGGCATATTCTTTGTCTTAGTTTAATCAGTGTAGGTAATCAAGCCAGGATATGTCAGGTTCTGAAGTATATTTGTTGGGTTTGATTCCAAATGATAATAACTCTATAGCTGCCCAATCTCTCCTTGACATTGCGTTTTTGAAGGATAGTCTATTACTCAGAGTCACATCTAAGGATCTGGGGCTATGGCAGGACCTCCTCATTCTGCTCCTTTCTTCACACTCCTTTACCCCTAGTAACCCTAAATTCAAAGAGGAGACTTGAACTCTTGCTGTCAAAAGGGAAAACTCTTACTCTCTTCTTACTTTAAAATCACCATATTTCCATGTAGTAATCCTTTGTTGAATTAAAAATAATAAACCTTAAAATAGATAACCACTGAAAACAATTGTAATGCATTTCTGCAGCCAAAAAAATATTTTTAACCTCAAGCAGTCTAACAGTAAACTTTTAAAATAAAAGTGTTTTTTTATTATAGAAAAAATAAAAAAAAGAAATCAGTTATTTTCAATATAAAATGTCTACTAGTGTGCTGTGGTATACATAGAGATGCATCTTTTTTTTCACAGTTGTGGTAAAATTTTGTTCTTCGCTGTGTCATTAACATTATTATGGAAGGATGTTTCCAGGTTATTATAAACTGCTTGAAAACATATTTTAAAGGGCGATATACTATGCTATCAAGAATATGTACATAATTTCTGTGATAGGGACAAAGAGTCAAAGTATAACAATTTGCAATTTTTGGTTGTCATTAATAGTTAAACAAATTTAAAAAAGAATCTGCCAATTGCACATTTTTCTCTTTTTGTTCCACCCTCCTTGAAAGGAGGCTTCTTTTCATAGCTCAGTTCCCTGGGGTTTGATGGGCTGAGCAGGATGATGGGTGGAGGCATGGAACTGCAAAACCAAGAGCGGGGGTAAAGCACGCTACCTAGTGGCACAGACCATCCCAGGGGAGAGAGAAGACCTGGGAAGGGAGAGCAGGACGGGTGGCAGTGGGGAGCGAACAGATGAGCAGGCACAGTAGTCTGGAGAAGTAGTTACCCAGAGAGAGAAGATACCCAAAGGAGAATTTTAGGATGTATTTCTCAGTTTTGTGATGTAGGCTTTTCCTTTCCACTTAAGATTCCTAGCCAGCTCCAAGAATCTTCAGTAAAGACCTACATTATTTTTCAATGTTTTTTGAGGTCAGATTTATGTGCTGTGCTTGGTCACAAAATAGCCAAGGTCACATCTAGTTAATCCTACGGCTGCATTTCAGATTTTAACACTTCAAAATCTATAATTTTTAATTAATGCTTATTAAAGTTCATTATTTACCACTCAAAAGGGTTATTATTCTAAAAGCTAAAAAAAAATAGTTAAATAATCATACCTGGAAAAAGCTTGCTTATATTGTCAGTAGCATTTTTTTCTAGCTTGTTTTTGGTCTGAAGAGCAATCATTTCATCCAAGTTTTCTGGAGGGAGGAAGGTAGGAAAGAAACATAATTTTATTCTCTGAGAGGTGATATCAAATTTTTACTAAAAATGTTTAAATCTCACCAGAAATATCACAATAGCAACTCCAAAATACTAACACTGCTGGTAAGATGTTTTGACCTGGATTTTATTTCTAGGAATCACAGATTCTCAGGATGGAAAGACATATAATTTGAGATCCTCAAGTTCAGCCTCCCACTCAGCTAACTGCCAAAGTCCCTTCTATATCTCTGTGCCCACTGCTAGAACTTCCAGGATTGGGAATTAGAGTGGACACTTGGGGTTTGACCTACTCAACGCCTTGTGGTAACTACACTTTGATTTTTCTCTGGATAACCTAACCCTGTCTCACTCTCAGAACATTTGACTCCATTGGGGGTGGAGTAACCCAGAAATGACTAAACAGCATCTTCCATGACCTAGGCTATAATTCAAGGAGGAGCCCAAGACCCTATCCAGGTCAGTGGGACTCAGTGGTGGGACCACTGGTAGAAAGAGGCTCTCTTTCCACTGGGATTGATGCGCTGTGAGAGGGTGAGATTGGGACTGTCCCAGCCATCTTGTTTCCGCAGGGAGCAGTCTGGAATAAATCAAGACACAAAAAGTCAGAGCTGTGAGATGGGATGAGGTCAATTCTTCACATTATTGGTGGAATTTACAAACCCAAAGCCAGACTACCTCATCCCTCCATGGACTTTTCCAGCTATACACAACAATAAATTTCTTTTTTGCTTAAGCCAAACAGTTTGATTTCTGTCTTTCAGGGCTCTCACTAATTCATGAGAAGGCCAGTTCTGCCGTTAGGTAGTCTTAGACGTCATTTCCCTCCTTATATTAAGAAGCATTTCCCTACTTATATTAAGCTGCACTGTGTATCCTTGTCTTTGTCCTAATTCTGCTCTTTAGAGTAGCCTCATATTAAGTGTTACTAGACAGGAGTCTAGACAGGGACTTCCTCAAGGTAGATGACAAATTAGAAACCATACTCTTTGTGTTCAGTTATTCAACAAGCCACATAGCTATCTCACTACACTATTTTAGGATGAGCCCTTTCTGCCGTTTGCAAACAAGCATGTCTGCAATTAGTGTGTAAATATTTTATTATTACTTTGCATAGTTTCACCCCAAGTAAACTCCTCTTACCCTACCCCTATTTGAAGAAGATAATTAATATATTCTAATGTGTAATGCATTACTTTCTTCTTGGAAATAGCGGCCATACCTGGCAACATCTGTAATCATGACACATTGTTGAGGCCAGAATAGAAAGACCACTGCTTGTCACTAGCTCAGATGGGAGGAGAACAGGCTGGTCAATCGTCTTCTACCCACGCTGCCCTGAGCCTCTGGGGATCTAAGGGTGGCTCTCCATGGCAGCAGAAGTAAAAAGCCAATGTGCTTATACAGAAAAATTCTTAAAGACATAACTCAAAGTCGAATTGTAAAAGTTACACATACACATACATATCTACATATATGTGTATAAACATGTACATATACATTAATATGTATATGTCTTTATAAACAATATTTACATTGTATATGTAATGAACAGATATAATTATTTAAAAACAAACATTTAGAATAAAATTTAGTCTATTATAATAAAAATAAATAATTTAGATCGTCTCCTCTTGTAGAGTATCTAGCCTATTTTCACTGCTTTGCTCCTACAAAGCAATGTTGTCCAATTAAACTTTCTGCAGTGACTAATGTATTCATTTCTGCATCATTCAATATGGTAGCTACTAGCTACATGTGGCAACTGAGCACTTGAAATGTGCCTAGTGCAACTAAGAAACTAGATTTTACATTCTGTTTAAGTTACTTTTAATTTAAATAGGGACTTGTGGTTACTGGTTACCATATTGGACAGCATGGCTATAAATGACAGTGGGAATATCTGCCTAGCACATAAGCCTTTGAGGCATTTCTGATTTATTTCCATAGGATAATTGACTAAGTGTGGAATTTCTGAGTCACAGGGTGTTGATATGAAACAGTTATTGATATAAAAATAATGTCTTTGATCTACTGTTAAAAAAATACAGTAGGCCCCAAAGCGCTGTGTGTAGTATGAGCTTATTTTTTGTTATATAAGAGAAAGAAATGACATAGGTATACACACACCCACACGCACACACACACGCGTGTACGCACACATACACACACACAGTAACATTTGGAAGAATACAAACCGAAATGTTACCAGAGTGTTGATGTTGTGAGTGATTTTCACTTTCTTTTTAGCATTTTTTGCATTGAATGACTTTTAAAAATAAACATGATCTTTTACAATCAAGGAAAAAAATAGTAAAACTACTTTCATTTAGGAAAAAAATAAGGGTCATGCAGAGTAATTCCGGATAACCCTATCTGGTATAGTTTTGATATTTGTTCCCTCAACACTAATGTTGAAATGCAGTCCCCAGTGTCAGCGGTGGGGTATGGTGGGAGGTGATTGGATCGGGGGAGCGGGGAGGGGGGAGGTGATTTCTCATGAATGGTTTAGCACCATCTCCTTGGTGCTGCGTTCCGCTAGTGAGTGAATTCTCACGATATCTTGTTGTCTCAAAGCCCGTGGCACCTCCCCACCCTTGCTCTCGCTTTCGCGCGGTGACATGCCTGCTCCCGCGCGGTGACATGCCTGCTCCCGCTTCACCTTCTGCCATGAGTAGATGCTTCACTGAGCAGATGCTGGTGCCATGCCTTTGTACAGCCTGCAGAACCGTGAGCCAATTAAAACTCTTTTCTTATTTATTTATCATTAGTTTATTTTTTTTGAGACAGGGTCTTGCTCTGTCGCCCAGGCTGGAGTGCAGTGGCGCTATCTCCACTACTGCAACTTCAGCGAAAGCAATTCTCATGCCTCAGCCTCTTGAGTAGCTATAACTACAGGGGTGCACCACCACACCCAGTTAAACTTTGTATTTTTTGTCGAGACGGCATTTCACCGTGTTGACCAGGCTGGTCTTCAACTCCTGGCCTTAGGTGATCTGCCTGCCTCAGCCTCCCAAAGTGCTGGGATCACAGCTGTGAGCCATCGCACCAGGCTCCTCTTTTCTCTATAAATTACCCAGCCTCTGGCCAACATGGCAAAATCCTGTCTCTACTAAAAAACCAAATTAGTTAGGCGTTGTAGCGCACACCTGTAATCCCAGCTACTTGGGAAGCTGAGGCAGGAGAATCGGTGAGCTGAGATGTTGCCACTGTACTCCAGCCTGGGTGACAGAGCCAGACTGTGTCTCAAAAAAAAAAGGGGGGGGGAAAAAAGAAAATAGCATTGTTCTGGTGACTACCCATCCCATTCTTCCCTATATTAAGTCAAGCAGCAACAGACTTAAATATCCACATGGAAGATTTGAGACCAGAATGAGCAGGATGAAAGTGTTTGGAAGGCAGCCACAGCTGCTGAGAATCTGTCCCGTCCCAGCCTGTGTTTCTTCTGGCCGCCTGGGGATCTGCTGCACCCTCCACCCGTGGGTACAAATGGAGCAGATTCAATATGGAACAGATGCCCCTTCCAGAAGGAGGCTCCCAGCTCTAGCAGACTCCTTTGAGAGATAGATCAGTGCAGGTAGAAAAGCAGTGACAGATTCTACTCTAGGGAATTCTTTGCTGCCTTGCTGAGGTCTGAGTAATTTATCCTAATGGGAGTGCCCTGTTGTTTTAGGACTGTTTTACTTCATGTTAATTAAGTCAGAACAATGGTCTTTGGAAGAGGTGGGGGCTCATTGTGTAATTAGGCAGCCTTTCCTTAACCGCTGGTTCAAAATGTACTGAAACATTTTCTTACTGTTACAGGTTTAAACATTATTTTTAAATCAAATAGTAAAACAAGCCATCAAAAACTGGTGTGATCTTGGAGAAACCCCATCTCTAAAAAAACAATAAATAAATAATATAAAAACAAATAAAAATAAAAAAATAAAATTACCTAGCCTCAGGTATTTCTTTATAGTAACTCATGAGTGGCCTAACACTCTGTCTTATAAGATTTCCTCATAAGGGGTCATGAGGTCACCTTGTGCAAAGTATATCAGGGATCAATAGTATTTGTTGATTAAGTAAACCGAGCAGGAAAACAAAGCCTTTCTTAAAAACAAACAAACAAAAATTGAACATTTGCAATGTACCTAGTACAACTGAGAAACTAGATTTTATGTTTTATTTAATTTTAATTAATTTTTAAAAACAACCTATATGCAAAATAAGAGAATGTCGAGGTTTATCTATAAATTTCAAGGAGTAGGGAGGAGTTGGCAAACTTTTTCTGTGAAGGGCCAGATAGTAAATATGTTGGGCTCTGTAGGCCGTATCTGCAGCCTCTTGGAATTACTCACCTCTGCTGTTGTACCATGAAAGCAGCTGTAGACAACACTAAGCCAAATGAGCATGGCTGTGTTCCAATAACACTTCATTTACCAACACCAAAATTTGAATTTGAATAGTTTTCACATGCCATGAAATGCTTTCTTCTTTTGACTTTCCCCCCAACCATTTAAATATGTAAAAGCCATTCTTCTTAGTTCATGTACTACACAAAAATAGGTGATGGGCCAGATTTGGTCTATGGGTAATAAATAGTTTACCAGCCCTGTTAACAGATAACAAAGTCCTTCATTTTGTAAAACTCAGGTTTAGCAAGAGGCAGTGCCTTCCCCAGGATAATAGCGCTCACCACAGCAGAGCTAGGACCACGACTCAGGACATCTGATGCCCAGCTCTTTTCTCCTTGCCACACACAGACCTCAGAGAAGAAAATCAAGACTCTTACTCCCAACCTTTCAAACACAATGGAAAAAAACCAGTGAGTCAAAAAAAAATTTTTTTTGAGACAGGGTCTCACTCTGTTGCCCAGGCTGGAGTGCAGTGGTGCAATCTCGGTTGACTGTAACCTCTGCCTCCCGGGTTCAAGCAATCATCCCACCTTAGCCTCTTGAGTAGCTGGAACTACAGGCACATGCCACCAGCCCTGGCTAAGTTTTTCTATTTTTAGTGGAGACGGGGTTTCACTATGTTGGCCAGGCTGGCCTCAAACTCCTGGCCTCAAGTGATCCTCCACATTGACCTCTCAAAGTGCTGTGTTTACAGGTGTGAGCCACTGCACATGGCCTAGAGTCACATTTTTATAAAATTATTTCCATGAAGATTATTAGAAAATGCTAATGAGACAACAATTAATAAATGTGAAATATTTGTACTCGAGCTGGTTCTATAAAGATAAAAAGTTGAAAACTGGTTAATTTTATTCATGTATGCTATGAAACTGGTCAATTCTTGCTACCCAGATGATGTGGGAAGATTTGGTATAAATTGTCAAATTAATGAGGTAATTATTGCCAAGTCCCTAATTTTTTTGAACAATGAAAACTACCACAGTAGAAACAAAACACATACGATTCTCACCAAGGTAGGAAACACCTTCTTCTGGAGATATTGTTCCGTATTTCACCATCATCTTCACAAAGTCAATCAATGTTTTCATGATAGTAATTAGTGTTTCTTTCTCTTTTGCTTCTTTTTCTATATAAAAGAACAAAATAACTTAAAACTAGTGATGGATAGCTTCCTCTTTCAATGTCAATTTATAAAGTATAGCATGCCTTTGTTTGTTTTTTCAAAGATGGGGTCTCACTGTGTGGCCCAGGCTGGAATGCAGTGACTATTCACAGATCTGATCATGGCCTACTACAGTCTCAGACTAAACTCCTGGATTCAAGAGATCCTTCCATGAAGTTGGAACTATAGGTAAGCACTACTACACCCAGCACTAACTACAATATTTTATTGAAATATTTCTCTCTATGTTTATAGCTAAAATCATATATATTTAACTTAAAAAAATCTATATATACTTTAAAAAAATCTAAGCTTGATTGGAAATATAGGGTAAGATACAGCTATACTGAACTTTTTCAGAAATGGGCAATTATAACTTCTCCAGTAGAATTTGATTTCATTTAAAATATTTTGCTAATAGAGTAGATGATAAAGACACAGTTTTCAACCCAAGATAACATGAACTCAAAAGGAAGGGTAGAAGACTGGCCACCCAACAACTTTACTCAGGTGGTAAGTCTTTGAGGGCAAGAACAATCTTTATTCATTAATTTTCTTAATTGAAAATAAGAACATATATAGTTCTAGTTTATGAATGCAAAATTGATTTTTGAACAAGAGTATATATTACTTTTTAATCTTTATTTCATTTGAAAGAATACATATATAGTAAAAATATTCCAACTGCTCAAAACTAAATAAAAATGAAAAGTAACATTCTCTTCCTCATCCCCTCTAACTCCCTTTAAGTAACGATTACTAGCAGTTTCTTGGGAACCCTTTGTATTTGACATTCTTTTCTGCATCTTGATGGAACAGAATGGCTAATGATGCCATAATAGCTAAGTAAATATATTAATTCTAAAATCAGAAAAAAAATCTATTCCCATTTTTGAAGGAAAGACAAACTAAGATGCTAGAGGGGGAACTTATTTTCCCTATTCTTTGAGCTTCCACTGAAGGATTTTCTCTAAATACTCCTAGACTTGCTCCCTTCCTCTGCATCCTCCCCACAGATATGGCTGGTGAGCCACAGCCATTAGCTTATGTTTCTCAACTGCGGGAGATTTGGAATCTTTCTTTTTTTCTACTTGCCTGGAACAGTGGAAGGCAAGAACCTGAGAAACACAAGCCTGTTCTGCAGACTCAACCCATCCCTGAAACTGGCTGTTCCAGGATCTAGATAGAGGAGCAGGGAGCAAACAAGCCCACTCTTGGCTCTCACATGAAGCTACATTCTGCAGCCCCGTGTTTATCAGCAACAGAGATGATATTTTGGTTTCCTACCTGCTTTATTAATTCTTAAAATTGGTTGAGACCTTGGACAAGAAAGACAGATGCTAGCAAAGAACTCCGTATGAAAATTTATATTAAAATTATGAAAAAATAAAGGCAATAAGAAATGAGCTGAAGGAAATGGAAAGATAAAAACAAATAAGGAACACTTTATACCATAGATTTTTTAAAAAATGCCATAAAAGTCATGGGTTGGGAGGGAGGAAAGATGGAAGAAGAGGCAGGGGAAGAGATATTGGAAAAGAACTGGTAAATAGTAACTCCAGCTATCACATTATTTGCTCAAGGTCACATCCATAGATGTATTTGGCATCACACTGGTGCTTTTCACTGATGAGAGGTGACTCACCAGGATGACAGAAATTCTGAGCTGGGCATCTGCCAACCAATGGGGCAAGATGGCTCAGAATGGACCCTCAAGATGTATAAGCCCTGCAGAGCCAGCAGAGTGGCCGGTGCCATCTGGCCAGTGTCTGGAATTGAAGCACAAAGGATGTTCTCAAGAAATGAAAGCTTATTTTAAGGTCACTTCTTGGGAGAAATAGATTACAGTTATAGAAGTCTTGATATAAATGTTCAATCTGGGGCTGAATCCTTGAACAGGGAAAGGAAAAGCCACAAAGGCAGTCCAGAGCATCTGTTTGAACAATAACAACAGAAGCATTGCACATTATTATCCCTCCTTGGAGATTAACCAGAATAAACATGGACTGAATCCTCAGTTAACTCAGTGCACTTATGAGCAAAGAGATCAGGACACATGAATGATTTTGCTTTAAAAACGACAAATAATTTCCCAAGTGTGTTTTAAGTTCCTGCCTAAACTTCAGTTGAATCTTCTTCATTTTAACTCTGAAGTTAAAATGTTCATAAAGGCTGAAGCTGAAACTGTTCATAAAGATGTCCTGACTAATTTAAAAAGGATGAATTAAGTTTCCTGCAGTATTTCCATTAAGGAAAGTGAGTAAAGCCTTTTAAAGGAAGATTTGTCGCAAATGGCGGGATTTCCTGCCTACGTTTGTGTGTGTGACAACATGTATACAATCAAAGAAGTCAGGTAAAGAAAGACAAATACTATATGATCTCACTTATATGTAGAATTTCAAATAGTCCAACTCATAGAAGAAGACAGTCGAATGGTAGTTGCCAAGGGCTACGGGGAGGAAAAAATGGGGAGGTGTTGCTCAGAGGGTACGAAGTTTCAGTTATGCTAGATGAATACATTCTGGAGCTTGTGCACCGTGGTGATTATAGTTAACAGCACTGTTCTGTATACTTGAAATTAGCTAAGAGGTCATCACACACACAAAAACAAGGAAAGGAAAAAAAGAAGAAAAAATGTTACCTGTGAGTTGATAGATACATTAATTAGATCCACTGTGATAATCATTTCACAATGGATAACATACGAAGATATCACATTGTACACCTTAAATATATACACTGTTTGCTTGCCAATTATACCCCAATCAAGCAGAGAAAAAAAGAGTTGCAATGAGAGCTGAGGTTGAACTGGGTCAGAGCAGCGACACTGCCTGATTCATCTCCATCTTTGTTCTAGGTCTTTTCCAGTACCTTGTTCATAGCACATGTGCAGTATTTGTTTGCTGAACAAATACATGAACCTTCTGTTAACAAGAAGATTAAATTATCCAGAAACTTCACCTTTCCTGATCATCCTTTCCTAAATATTTTCACAACTGGCATAGTCTTTTGGAAAAAAATCAATGTGAACTGTTTTCCCAAAGTCCACAGTATATATCATTGAAGATTACATTTGGAAACTGAAAACAGGAAGAAAATAACCCACCCACACATTTCCTAGAATCACTCTTCCTGTCCCACATGGTTACAACCACACAGTGGTTACCTGAATCAATACTTTTTAGTAGCGCATAGAAATTTGGGAAATACTGGAGTTCCTCAAAATTGTCTTCACTGTAGGTTTTAGTTCTCCTTTCCAAGCCATTTGTCAAGGTTAAGGTATTAGATACGGTTTCATCGTTTTCTCCCTTAGTAAGACCATCTTGAATTGCTGCCATTGGAGTCTCCGGTGGTGGAAAATCCATAAAAAAAATAAACATTTTGTTAGAACTAGTGAAACTCCAGCTCGATTCCTTCCTTTGTGATGTCCTTGAATGTGAAATGCAAGAATTCCCCTTCCTTTGCAGGCTTCTGCAGGTTCAAACCCATTTCTAGACATGTGTGCTGTAGTCATATGAGAAGGTCATTGAAGCTTAGGGAAGGGTGCTCTTATGAAAAGGTCATTGAAGCTTAGAGAAAGGTGCTCTACCTTGAGGAAAACCCCCTGAAGACCCTGACTCCTGCTCAGGGGAAAAAAATGAGAATTTCTGGGCTCCTTCTCTGGCCATGTTTACCTCCATAAATGCTCATGACTCTCTCCTCAAAAAACTGCCTTTTAATGAAGAGGGAAGCTTTGAGTTCACAGAATCTACCAAGAGGGCTGGTGCCAGATACAGGAAAGCCCGTTAGAATGTCTATCCCTAACAGAGTGGTCTCACTTGGGAATTTCTGGGTAAAAATTTAAGTGTTGTCTGGATGAATATACAAAATCCTTTCTCCCAGACCTGATCTTTGTTCAGCTCACATCTCAGTAAATGATTCATTCTCCATTCAGTGAAGTAGATAGAAATTTAACAGCCTTTCTTGCCTCTTCTTCTTTTCCCACCTCCAACCCATCAGTAGCTTTATTGGCTCGGCTTTCAAAATGTATCCCAAATTTGCACATTTCTCTCTCCACTATGCCACTGTGGTTCAAGCAGCCTTCATCTCTCACCTTCTAACCACAACACCACCCTCCCCAGGTCTATTCCCAATACTGCATTTTCACATTGTAGCCAGAGTTATCTTTTTAACAATCTGACCATGTAGCTCCTTTGCTTAAAATTCATCAGTTTTTCTCATTGTTCTTACAATAAATTTTCTCATTGTTCTTACAATAAAGATCAAAGTCCATATGTGGCTCATAAGGCTCTGCATGATCTGGCCTGGGTCCACCTCCCCATTCTCTTCTCTCTTTACTTTCTTTCTGTGCCAGCAACACTGTGCTTGTTCCAGTTGCTGGGATACTCCACACATCCTCTATGTGCTGCCTCTCATGTTCACAAGTTAACTCCTATTTGACCTTCAGTTCTTAGCTCAAGTTACTTCCTTAGGGAAGGAATTCCTGAGCCTAAGTCTAGGTCAGGTTCCTTTTTTGAGATCTCAGAGAACCATGTTTCTTTCCTTAGAGCACTTAATGCAATTGTAATGAAAACACATGATGATTTAAACATGATCTGCCTCTTCCACTAGACTTTGAGCTTCATGAGTTAGTGATTACATCTTTTTAAATGGGCATGGTACTTCTAGTGCTTGGTACAGAGTTGGTATTTAATAGATAGTTGTTGAAGGAATATTTCACTTGTGTTTCATTTGCATTGATGCATTCGGATAACATGAGTCAACAGGTCAAGCATATGAACATTTTAGAGATGGGTGAATAGGAGTATGTAATGGGAGTGAAGAATTATGGAAATAGCTATGTCAGTTTTAGCTCAGACTGGTGAGCTTGAGTGAAAGTTATAAGGGTTTCTTGTTTTTATTAAATAAATCTAGAACTCTTTTTTTGAGTGGGTGAATCTTCAAAAGCTGCTTAAAAAGATGGCAGCTGGTGGGAATTGGAAGTAAGGAGAGCAGAGGAAAGTTTTTAGGGTATCAAGCAAAAAAACAAAATCCAGGCCCAATTTCTATTTTCTAGCCTCTCTACAACAGAAGCGTCAGCCTCTATAGTTTTTGTATTTGAGATAAGACGTTGGAGGAGATGAGGAGACATGGGTCTGTGTGCTTTACAGAAGAAAATCAAAGGACAGATGAGGAATTTGACATCCCCCTATGGTCAGTTTCATCTAAAGTTTTTTTTTTTTTAATTGCATTTTAGGTTTTGGGGGTACATGTGAAGAACATGCAAGATTGTTGCATAGGTACACACGTGGCAGTGTGATTTGCTGCCTTCCTCCCCATCATCATCTAAAGTTTTAAAGAGAATTCAAGGTAGGGAGAAAGATCTCAGCATCTTTTCCTTGGTTGGTGCCAAGGAAAAAATGAAGAGGCAAAGAGTCCAATCAAGGGAAGGAAGGATGGAATTAGCCTGGGTAAATCGGCATCTAAATGAAAGGGGGAAGGAGCAGGTGGAAGAGCACAGCCTAGAACAGAGAAGCAGCATTAGGCAGCTAGCTCTGGGGAATACAAAAGCTGCTGGAGCAGAAAATCTAGTCAACCCACTTCTTTGTGGCGGGATTGGGCACAGATGATGACATTGGCTGTGAACAGATACTGGATACCAAAACAACTGTGAACTGCAGTTCACTGAGACTGTACACATAGTTGTTATTACGTGATATTGTTACTTCACATATTATTACATGCTATTTTACTGTGGGGTATAATGTAAGATATAATCCTCACTAAATAATAGAATATAACATAATCTTTATTTTCAGAGTAGAGATAATTTATGTCTTTTAACTTTTTGGTATTTTATGCATATACATATTTTTTAATTAATTAATTTTTTGAGACAGGGTCTCACTCCGTCACTCAGACTGGAGTGCAGTGGCACAATCATAGTTCAGTGCAACCTCAAACACCTGGCCTCAGGCCATCTTCCTGTGTTAGCCTCCTGAGTAGCTGCAACTATAGGCTTATGCCACCACACCCAGCTGATTATTTTTATTTATAGAGATGGGGGTCTCACTATGTCACTGGGGCTGGTCTTGAACTCCTGGCCTCAAGTGATCTTCCCACCTCAGCCCCCCAAAATGCCGGGATTACAGGTTCGAACCAACATGCCCGGCCTGAATATAAATGGACTAAAAATGCCACATACCCCCAATTTTCTCTGGTATCAAGTAAGGCACTAACTGTATACAGATAGAAGTATACACACACACACCCACGCATATACACATACACACATACATACCACTTTCTCTGGTATTTTTCCAGCCTGATTCTCAGTTCTGCTTGTGGGCTTATTGGAATCCTCCTCGTAATTGTTGGCTTCCTTTGAGATTAATTTTTGCAAAACCTCTGCTACCTCATCTTCCAGTGTATGTGCTTGGCTCTCTGTGATCTATTATAAAAAGGCAAAACATATAGAACTCTCATATTCCCAGTCTTGAGAATAAAAAAAAATCTGGACTAAACTGTAGTCAAACATACATTATTTTTTAAAGAGGGATCTTCGGAACCATCTTTCAGACAGCCCTCACTTATGCCTGCACCACATGCTGGCTGTTACGGGGATTGCCCACCACTCCTGGACGAAGTATCTTTGGGCCCACCATGCAAGCTGTTAGTCCTATCTGTTGAAACCCACGGACCACTTATTTTGAGAAACACCCTGAGCATTGCTCCTCCACAGCTTTGGATCATAGTCAGATAACCTTTGACACCCCACAACAGTAGCATCTTAATAAAGCCAGCCAGGGCTAGGTCAGGGCGGAGGAGCCAAGCTGAGGTGGATTCAAAGTAGATCACCTGGGGTTTCTAAAATACACATCACATGCCTTTGCTCATGTTATTTCTTTTTTGTCACACACGTCTTTTACCTCTGCTGGTTCTATCCTAGCCATCCCTCTAAGCTTCCTTTAAACGCCTCTTCCTCTGAAGCCCTTCCTTACTGCCAGTTGGATATAAGCTATTCTTTGGCTCTTAACCGTTTTTAAGCAGCTGGCATTTTGGGCGTGTGTCTGCTTGCCTAGTTCTTCTGAAGAATGATAAACTCCTAGAAAAAAAGGACGGTGTCTTACTTGTCCTTAAAACCTACGGGTCCTAGTAGAAGGAAGACACATTATAAACACTTGGCTACTTGAGTCAGGTGGCTCGGCTTCTTGGTGTACTCTAAACTGCACTAGGAACTTGTTTTACTTCCATGCACGTGACTTACGAGGCCAAGATTTAGTAGTTTAGAAACAATCTTGTCAAACACTGCTCTGTCGTTTTCTTCATAAATCCTGGTGGCGATTTTATGGACAATGTCTTCAGCAGTTAAAGGAGTCCCGTCTAGTTGATGAAGGCCATCTGGATCATCTAGATAGAACGACCACAACTTTATACCATAGTGATCATAGATCTATTTCATGCATCATATTGTACTTACAATCGGTACTTTGCTTTTGTATACACATAGGTTTGAGATGTATTTATGGTAGTGCTTGGTCCACATAAACCCTTGGTTTGAAATAAAATTGGTCTTCAAGTTAAAAACAGTATGATAATGGACATTCTGAAACTTTCTTAGGTGACTATAAGGGGAAGGAAAAGCTGAAGGCAACATGAAAGTTCTCTCCATTTATTGTTATCACCAATAAGACAAACCATCTTATACTTTTTATTTTTTATTTTTTTATTTTTTTTAGAGACAGGGTTTTACCATATTGGTCAGGCTGGTCTTGAACTCCTGACCTCAGGTGATCCACCCGCCTCAGCTTCCCAAAGTGCTGGCATTACAAGGGTGAGCCACCACGCCTGGCATATTATGCTTTTTATTCACATAGTATGCCATATTTATATAGTATGTCATATTATTCAATGTACCCTTCTATATGTTGTATGATTTGATATTCCAGTTCCATCAGGGAATAGATTGGTAATATCCCCACATGTACTACCTTTGCAGGCGAATTCCTGGGATGGGATGGGGACCTCTACCTCACACCCAGAATCAGAGAGTGTGTACTGAAGATTTTATGACTCACCTAAAATAAATATTTACTTCGAATTGAACACGTATCAGAGTGTCTTTATGTAAAAAAGGCAGCTTAATGTGACAAGACCCATCCTTAGAGAACAGGGAACTTATTTTATTTTATGTGCCTGGAATTTAAACTTTTAAAATGTGGCAACCTATCTGCACAAAGCAATATGTAAATCTTTGCAGAGAAGCATGCACCCTTGGCTTTCCTAGGAATACATTTGGCAATACGACTTCAGACTAAAGTAAAGGCCCATCCTGAGGGAAAGGGTTAGTGGTACTGAAGCATTGCAGCACATCCGTGGAGATCTTCCAGGAATCAATTAGTCATTTCCAATCTATACCACATTCAGTGGATCAGGTTTACAAGGCACTTAATTCCGTCTGTTTCCTCTGGGAAGATCGGAAAGATCAGAATTTTAGCCCCAGTGATGTTTCTCATTAGCTGTATATCACTGGATCACTGTAAAGAAGTCTAATAAGGTATCTATCGCGTGGGATTGTTGTGAAGATCAGATGTAATCAGATGTAAACGTACCTTTTAGATTGCAAAGTACTTCAGGTTTGGTGCAAAAGTGATCGCGGTTTTGCCATTACTTTTAATGGCAAAAACCGTGATTACTTTTGTACCAACCTAATATATGAAAGCCAATGTATTATTGTTATGTGCACAGTGGATTTGAATTTTGAAATAAAGGAACTGCAATTATCTTCTGGAGAAAATGGACATTGAATATCTGGCCAGATTCTGCGCAGATAAGCCTCGTCATATTCACTCAAAGAAAGAAGAACGTAGTATTTCTATTCTGATTCTGCCCTCCTTTTCTTCCATGGGTTTTGGGGACTCAGACAGGGAATTTCTCCCACAGCCTTTCCTTTAGACTCTATGAAAATAGAGGTATATGCAGCCTCAGGCAGAGTATCTTCTTGTTTGGAAAGAAGCTTAGGAAAATGAGCAGGGGTAGTTATACATGGAGGACTGGAAGTTCTCTGTCAGTACAAAATTGCTGAGCTGTTGGCCAGCGCATGAGCCATGATCCCTTTGAGCTGAGCACCAGAGAGACAAAAAAGCAGAAAAGCCTCTAAGAAAAACAAACAAACGTAAAATCACTTGCCCTCCTGGATGGCTGAAGATATGGTTCATCATCTATTTTTTAGGAGCAGAAGCTCACTATTATGTGTCTGATTTTTCCATTTGTGGGTTGCAAGTCAGGCTCTTGAGAATACATAGAGCAGAAACTGCTCCAGTCTGTGCAGAGGTGGAAGAATTTATTTCCCTCCCCACTTATCCCTCAGGATCCGTAAAAGGAGGAATATTGGTTGCCTGCTAGACCTGGAAAATAACTGAGATGACTGTTTTTCAGTCCATTTACTTCACAACAGGGAGGATGTTAGTAACCCACTGAAGAGCCTTTGCTCTGCTGCACTGCTGTCCTCTCTTGAGCCAGGAACTTAGGTCTCACCTAGCAGCGCTTTGCTGGATGGAGTAAATAGCGGAACATGTGACCATTGCTCCTCACCTTTCCCTGACTTCCTTCACTCTTCTAAAATGGATCCTATTACTCAAAATGGCTTCCTCTTGCTCATGAAGGGGTATTTCACCCTCCAAGTATAGACTCCCAGAGGGAAAACAAACATGATTTTAATACGTAACTTGTGTTAAGTAGCCAGAACATTCTAAGTGAATGTCAAAGGGTCATGTCCCAAGTCATCATCTGCCCAGTTATGTTTTGAATTGCTAGCATCTAATATGGCATTTGACATTAATTTGTTCAATATATTTTAATTAAAGTCTTACTATATGCCAGACACTGGGAATAGAGTGATGTAAAGATTAGGCATGCTCCCTGACTACACAGGTCTTTATTGTCTAGCTCATAGTCTAATACATAGCAATTGCACAATAAATATTTGAATGCCCATAGGAGCCCCAAAGCACGACTTTAGAAGATAAATTTGGAAAGATCCTGAATCGTGGATACTATAGAAAACAATGAAAAGGAGAATTGATGGGTCCTATAGCACAAGCCTATTCGGAAGTTTCCTAAAGGCAAGTGCAAGTCTGGGAACACATCCTGCAGAAGTTAGCTTCCTTTACCTTCCCCTCTGGGATGAAGTCTACATGCATCTGAGGCTCTATCCAACTTGGTGGCCAAAAACCCTCTGGTTTCAGGATTTTCAGAGCACAAGGGGAGACCAGAAGCTTTCTCACAAATCTTTGTCTCGAAGAACCTTGGCCCAGCTTCTCTGTGATCTCAAGTGGAGTTAATACCTCCTACAGTAAACCTGAAGTCATCAGGACTAGCACTTCGTATTTCTAAATATACTTGGGATGGTAATAAAATGTTGAACAGTTAAAAAAACGTAGTTGCTCAAGCTAGTGGTCAGATCAAAAACAGATCTGTGTCTCTGCCTGCATGTACAACCAGTTTGACTAATTTAGCCAACTCAGTATTAGACTATTTTATTAAATCAAATGATCGCTTCATTTGAAGTAGTTGAATCTGTTTTGTATGCAGTTATAATCAGTATCTATTTGTAGCCCCAATATTTTAGGTTAAGTTGAATTCAAGATTTTAAAAAGTAAATTTTCCTGAGTAGCATGAAATATGATATACATCAAAATATAAGCCCATTATAGGTACACAAGACACTTTGGAACACTCCTAGGTTATTATGTCCTATGACAATTCAATTTAATTATCAGTTGTTTTATGACAGACATATCAACCTAATTCTCCTGTAGCCATGGAACAGAATAAGGACAGGGAAGGAAACCTATACTTAGTCCTAAGCACTAGTTCTCAAAATGAAAAACACACTCTCCTCCTTAATGCCTAGGTACAACAGTTCATTTATTATTCCCCCATATATTATTTCATTTGTTCATTCATTCATAAATTTATTCAATGAATTCATGGGCTTCCAGGCACTGGGGCTACAATGTCTCTGTTCTTGTAAAGTTTTCAGTTTAGTTTTGAAGAAAGGCCTTAATCACAGATAATCACACTTATGGAGGTAAAATTACAAACTGCATGAAGTGCCATGAAGGGAAAGAACAAGGTTTTTATCAGATTATATATGCTAGATGAACCTAGAAATGTAGTCAGGAAGCAGTCCATGCAGGACCGTGGAAGCTTCATTAACGACTTTGGTTTTCCTGTTTTGTTTTGGTTTTGTTTGTTTGTTTGAGACGGAGTCTGTCTCTGTCACCCAGGCTGGAGGGCAGTGGCGTGATCTCGGCTCAGTGCAACCTTTGCCTTCTGGGTTCAAGTGATTCTCCTGCCTCAGCCTCCCAAGTAGCTGGGACTACAGGCGCATGCCTCCATTCCTGGCTAATTTTTGTATGTTTAGTAGAGATGGGGATTCGCCATGTTGAATAGGCTGGTCTCAAACTCCTGACTTCGGGCGATCTGCCTGCCTAGGCCTCCCAGAGTGCTGGGATTACAGGCATGAGCCACTGCACTTGGCCTAGGATTTTGGCTTTTAGTCCAAGAGAATGGGACTCTAATAACAGGTTTTATGAACAAGAGTGACACACTTTTATCTGTGTATGGAAAATACCACAATGGCTGCCACATGAGAAAGGAGTTGGAGAGAGGTGAAGTGATTGCGGGGAGAACTGTAGATTTTGCTATAGTTTATATGAGACATAACTGGAGCTTGGACAAGGATAGAGAAATACAATTGAGAGATACACGGGATGTAAAATTAATAAGTTTGACAGATTAGAATTTGAGAGGTGAGGGAAAAGATAAACAGTTTGATCCTAGATTTCTGTCTTAAAAAAACTGGATGAGAGTAGTGCCTTTCCTAAAGAAACAGTACTCTAAGAGGGCTAGGTTGTGAGGTGGACAAATATTATGAGTTTAACCATGGGCAAGCTAAATTTGAGGTGCTTCCAAGACTTCCAAGGGAAAATGTCTAATAGGTAAACAGATAAACAGGTCTATAGCTAAGAGAAGTCTGGCCTAGTGATATGGGACCTCAAGATGTAATTGAAGCCATAAAGAGGTTAGGAATACCTAAGGAGAAAGGATACGGCTAGGAAGAGAACAATGAAAAGAAAGTAGGGGATATTTCACCTTTTTGTGAGGGGTGGGAGGATACTTTATTGATCTAAATTATTTGAAAATTATGATATTTTGTTTGTACTAATTGTTAAAATAAATTTGAATGTTAAAATGAATTTAATAACAAAATATTAAAAAATGTTTTCAGAGCATCATTAAAGGGAAAATAAAATTTAGCACTCTGTAGAGCTGGGGCTTTACACATTACCAGTACATATGTGCTTTATCTCAATTTTGGACCTGACTGATAAAGGATTATTAATGTTTAAAATATATTTTTAAAATACTGGACTTTCTCTTAACTCATTATGGGAAACTCCAAGTGAACAAAAATAGTTAGCAAAAAGTTCTTTTTTCTAATTTACCTTGAAATTTATGATCCAATCCACTCTTGGTAGAATCATAATCATCTACCAGTTTTCGATTCTTGGTTGAATCAACATCTTCCACATTCAACTTATTATCAAGTGGGGAGCTTCTTATAGATTGTCTTTCTTTCTCAATTTTTTCCTTTTCTGTTATTGCCTTCAGCAGGTTCAAGTTATCAACAAAAGAATAGTTGTTCTGACCTCGCTTGTTTTCTGGAAGAAAAGCCCCAAGCCCAGCACAACCATTTTAGTTCAGATTCTCCTAGCCTACATTGTTTAAATTAACATCAATATGATTTCTTTTTACCTGCAGGAAATGTTATTTTAATCTTGTCTGCTTCTGCTTCAGCAATCTGTGAAGCAAACAGAAGATAGATCTGGTTTGAAATCATTTCCCTACTACTTACCAAGTATGAGACCCAAATGATTTACTCTCCATGGGATTTAATTTTTTTGTTTGTAAAATATGGATAATTCCTATTTCAGAGCATTATTATAATTAAATGAGATAAAATTAAGGGCAGAACAATACGTGTTCATTCCTTTCTCCTATAATATTGGTGAAAAAGAAATATCTGGCAAATCGGCAATCATACAACAGAGTAGATGTGATGCTGAGCTTACTGGGTTATTATATAGTTACTGAACGTATTCATTATACAGAATTCAATGTAAATAATTGCTAGGGCATAGAATTTACCAAAGCTAAATTTCCCAACCTAATTTCTGTCAATTAACTATTAAGTTTGTGATGTTTGTAAATTCAAAATGACCAAAATGTCACAGCATAATCATATTAAATAATAACTAAATCAAAATGAAATAGCATTTATAATGTTACTTTTGACCTACCTGTTCATTCAAAGGTCTTTCTGCACTTAATTCTCTATTATGTAGAGATTTGTCTAGAATAAACACACGTGAATATAAATTTAATTGTGCATTCAAAGACAAAATATGCCTCATGTAAAATAAAATCTTCATAAAAAGGAAAAACAAATATTAGGAGAAATAATTTTGGATGACCATGAAACAAATACATATTAACAAAGATTATACAATAACAGTAATTATCAATATTGCCTTATTTATTATATTGGTGTATTTCCTGAGCTGACACAATCACACTTTTTTTTTCTGACCAGAAATTTAACATATAGTTCTAACACAAGGGTTACCAGCTATTCTCAGCTAGAGAAAGCATAATTTGGATTGGTATTATTAGCACTTTAAAAGCTCTTTCATCATATACTGCATATGTAATGAACAGAATATCTGAGAAAGGTTGTAAGGCAACTAGAAAAAAAATTCGAAGCCACTTTAGGTGAAGACTATTCCCTTTCCTTTTCAAAATAAGATCTTTAAAAACAACCTATGTTATTGCTCTATCATTTTAAAAGTGAAGAAAAAAAATCTGTCTTCTGTCTCTAAATTCGAACTGATTTCTCTGTCCGTATTCATGGATATAATCTGATCAGAAAATGAGGCAGGGTGATTTACAGCTCACGTATTATACCAAACTTTACCTTTTTGTGGCGAAATAAAAGGAGGGTAGGAAGAAGAAAAGTGTTCACATACCTTGGCTGCCTCCAGGTTTGGGGAAAGCTTGAATCGGGAGCACCAACACCAGAATCCAAGTGCCGGTCCCGAGGAACCCCATTCTTCCACGCTTGGCTTGGGTCACAGCCCGGCACCGGGCTCCCGGAGCTGTAGCTTTTGTTATGAATGAAAAGGAGGAGTAAAAACAGGAAGAGCCAGGAGGGCGGGTGCGGGGCGGGAGAGGGGCCGGGACTGGGCGGCCGCGGGATCTCTGACACTCAGAGGTCAAGGGATTAGCAGGGCTGGGGCGCGCGGGAGTCACGTCTTCAGGTGGAGGGGAGCGCTGTCCGCCCCGTGGGTGCTGAAGTTCCTATGACGCGGAGACGGCCGCGCCAGGGCGTAGCTTTACTCCCGCTCCCTCCTGGAGAGGAAGTGAGGAAGGAAGCGCATGCTCCATGCACGCCAGAGGCGGGAGGGGATGGCGTCAGTGACTCCAACGCTACTCCAATCCCCCGGGAATGGAACAAAGGAGGGGCGACCGGCCAGCTGGCGTATTTTCTGTGCTGCAGTCCTAGAGTGTCCCTGGGCTCAGGGTCAGCTGGCTTGCCCTAAGCGTGACAGAATTGTCCCAACCTCCCAAGTAAACGTTACCTCTAGGGCCAAATGCCTTCTCTGCCTGTGCACCTGTCAAGGAGAGTTAGATAACCTTGTACGAGGAGTTCTGCTTTGGAATTCTTCCTCTGGGATATCTGCTCCAGGATCCCTTCCTTCCATAAACCTCCTATACCCAAAAAGTAGATATAATTCTAATCTCTTTAGAAAAACCCTGCCACAGGTCTCTCTGTTGGCATACCAAGCATCCCTCAGCTCTTCCGAGTCTTTTGAATTGGGAAATTCAAGGAACATTCTTCCAAATAGGTTGTTGCAACACACTCTCATTCTCTGATGCTGAAACAGAATAACAACAAAAACAAATCATTGCCTATTCCCCTAAGTGTGAGTGTCCACATCAGTCCTAAGCAACAATGGTAAATTCTCTTTTCCTCACCAAGTGGAACCTCCCCAACTTTACACACACACAACACAAAACTAAATTAGAAAGAAGCTGCATTTCCGTAAAACTCTTGCCCAGAATTTAATTATGTCCAAAGACCTGGGTGTTCCAGGGGTCCTTCAAGACAGGGGATAGTTATGAAAAGCATTTTTCATCTTTACTAAATCAGGGAGGTGCTTCCTATGTTCTGAGAATATTCCCAGAAGTCTAAGGTTATTGCATACAAGGAACTATTAAAAGACTTTAAATGATGAAAACAAGCAGCATTAATGTGAGCAGGGTGCTGAGTAAGCTCTTTAGTCTCTGATTTTTAGGCAGAACTTGGACCT
This sequence comes from Cacajao melanocephalus, assembly GCA_963573385.1. Classification (NCBI taxonomy): domain Eukaryota; kingdom Metazoa; phylum Chordata; class Mammalia; order Primates; family Pitheciidae; genus Cacajao; species Cacajao melanocephalus. The sequence continues at coordinate 81,233 of CAUYLG010020930.1, read as the reverse complement.
TTTCCTCTGGACTGCAGCATGCTGGGAACCAGTCTGAATAAGGACCAAAGAGAAGGATTCAGCACAATCAGGCCTTTGATTTCTGCACCCTCCTTTTCAAGGAGCAAGTTATTCAAGTACCTAAAAACAAACAAACAACCAAGCTGACAAACAAATCTCCCTCACTCTGGAGGTTTTTGAGTTTGGAAGCCACTCAAATACTTCCTTTGAGGATCTAAAGAGTACTTCTAAATCTAACAGCTCCTTCAAAACAAAAAACTCTTTCTTGGCAGTGATAACATAGAATTATTATCCCAGTATACTGCATTAAAAAATTAAGTCATATTTTAAAATCCCAGCTGGATGAAGGGTACATTTCCTTCGTTTCCTTTTCTTTAAGATGGAAATGATAGGCTCTGTTTACCTCACACTGTTATTATGAAGATCAAATGGGTACATGTTTTGAACAAGTCTTTTTGATACCAAGAATATTTTGATCCAGCCTAAGAAAATAAGTCATGAAATGTTTTCAGCTTTTATGAAACATTACCCATGTTATCTGAAATAGCCATTCACTGATCCTGAGACTCACTCTGTCACTGACCTAATCCCTCAGCTTCACTTTATCCTTTGTCTCATTCCTGACTCACTTGTCCCCTCAGTATATGTTTGTAGCTGGGGGAGACTCGGGATGGAATGAAGGTCAGGATGGCTGTTGAGTACATTGCATTGCTTGCCCAAAAGAAAAGGGGTATTTTATATCTTTCTGCCATTTGGATTTAAAATGATTATGTTAAATGGACACTAAATCTAGGATCGTGTTATGTTTCTGATCAAATGAGTGGTGGAGCATTGAGTAAACTATAAGGCATGCATTCATTTACACTATTCAGCCTTGCAGATGACCCCACTGGACTTAGTATAAGTCTGTGAATGGAGTAATACTAAATTGTATTTATTAATCAATTCACTTAACAGGTGTTTATTGAACATCTAAAATGTACCAGGTATTGAGATAGTTGCTGGGTATACAAAAGACAAGTAAGACACTGGTCACTGCTAATCCTATAGCTTAATAGAAAGGATTGTGAATATAACAACAACTATTTGGTAAACAGGTTTCACATGCAACACAGTATTCTTATTTAAGTATAAGTGAATGGGTAAGCATAAGAGTGTGTTATGGGTCCTCTTTGTATGTTCAAAGTTCAGGTAGAGTCCATCCAAATAATGGAACGAATGGTCAGGAAAGATTTCAAAGAGAAGACAGCCCTTTTATTAATAATAGAAAGATTAAAATATTTGTTTCTTATGTGTGAGCACACTATAAACATGGATTAATATGAAATATATGTTGAAATTACAAGACAAATAACATTGGCACAAATCAGATAATTATTACATTGGCAATGCACAAAGCACAGTGAGTTTGTCAGTGCTGCTTGTGCATTTGTCAACACACATGGATCAATTGTGTGCTCATTCACTAGTGGAGAATATGATTTTTGGGCTGAGCCTTGAAGACAGAGGCATTTGTAGGATGTTTTCATTTATTACAGAAAAATATATTAATTATTATTGTATTTTTATAGAAAATTTCAAGCACAAAAGTAGAAGAAATATTGAAATAAGCATGATGAATCCACTACCCAACTTCAATTATCATTAACTCATGACGATTCTTTTTATTCTATATTTCCATCCACTTCATACCCTCAGTGAATCATTTACCCATTAAACCCACCCTGACTTCATATCATTTCATCCATAAGTATGTCAGTATATTTATGTAAAAGATAAGGATTATTTTTTCTAATGTTACTGCAATGCTTTTAACATACCTTCTCCTCCACATTATACTAATATCATAGTATCATCAAATATCCAGTCAGATTCAAACTTCCCCATTTGCCTCATACTGTAAATATTTTTACAGTTGGTTTACTTGGACCAGGATTCAAAAGTCATGCATGGCATTTGGTTGACATGTGAGAGACACATATGAGTAAGAATGGAAAGGCAGATGTTGGCAATGTTTTCTTTGACTTCCTAGATAAGATCATTGCTTCCTCAGGATACTATACACACTCCAAATAGGGCATATGTTTCATTGTACTGCTTTGTGTAGATGCTTTCTTTCTCCTTATTTCCAGAATAATAAATACATATTGAAGGAAAAACTTCTGAAAATACAGATAAAGAAAAAGGGGAAATATCTGATAGTGATAACCAATGCTAACTTGAGCGGTATTTCATGTTGTTGCACATTTTTTTTCTAAGAAAACACTTTATACATATGTTTATAAAATTGTATCTCTCCCTGTCATTATGTACTTACATATTTAGCATTCTTCTGCACTAGACTGTGAATTTTTCAAGGAAAGGGATTTTGTTTCACTCATCTTTGATTTCTCAGTCCTTCATACAGTGTCCAGAAATCCATCTGCTTAAATAAATGAAGTGATGGAGGGTTTCCTGTTAACCTTTGGTCTTCAAATGCTGAGGCTGTGATGGCTATCCCAGATTGGAGGATCATGACACTGTCAGTACGATTCTCCACTTAGCATTTCTTTACAAGGGCGTAGTCCCACAGAAGAGATGTTCATGAGAGGGCTAAGAATAGAGAGCCTGAGCTGGCAAGGCCCTCGCAGTTACAGAGTTAGAGGAACGGATCTGTTGCTGTGAAAGAGACTGGCACAGGATGCCAGCCCTAGAGGTGGCTGCTAATGTAGACAAAAGGAGAAATAAACGTGAAATCTAGAAATCCACCATGAAAGGAAAGTTGAAATAACCAGGAATAAGGGAAACAAGACTTAAGGAAAGTGAAGGCATTGAAATGAAAAGAAAAGGGTATATGAATAAGGAAAGTGGACCCATATGACAAGATCATATAGGCCACCTACAGAGTGAAAAGTGCCAGAAATGAATCTGCGAGTAGGAGGAGAAAGTAGCAAACTTTTCTTGTTCACTTATCTTGCTTGTACCATAGTTGAACCAGATTGGGTCAGTCACCTACCCTGGGGGGCCATAGGAGGAAGATGCGAGATACTATGATTGAGGGTTCACTCCAGAACCACAGGGTAGAACGGCTTCCCAGAAGGAATCAGGATGAGGGTATAAGGCAAACAAAAAACAACAAATGCTCACTACAACGTTGAATACAGTATTTAAGATGAAATTAGCATTACTGAATGAAAAGATCAGGTTGCCTATCAGCAGGGTGGTTCCTATTATAAAAAGTGTGTGTGGGTGGGTGTAGTGGCTCAGGCCTGCAGTCCTAACACTTAGGGAGGCTGAGGAAGGAGAATCTCTTGAGCCCAGGAGTTTGAGACTGGCCTGGATAACATAGGGAGACCCCATCTCTCCCACCCCAAATAAATAAATAAATAAATAAGCTGTGCGTGGTGGTGTGTGGCGGTAGTCCCAGCTTCTCGGGAGTCTGAGCTGAGGGATTGCTTGAGCCCTGAGGCTGTAGTGAGCCATGATTGCAACACTGCACTCCAGCCTGATTGACAGAGCGAGAATCTGCCTCAAAAACAAAAAAACAACAAAAAAGTGTGCATGTGTGTGTGTGTCTGTGGGTGTGTGTGTGTGTGTGCGCACACGCATTTGTGTCTGTGTGCACGCATATGCTCATACCTAGAAATTTATCTGGAAGTCTATTTCTCATAATATTTACTATGGTTACCTGGTTAGGATTTTTCTTTGTTCATTATGTAGTTCTGAGTTCCTTGAATTTTCAACATGAGTATGTGTTATGCTGTTTTATAATCAGAAAATAACAATAAAACAACATAGTCTATGTGAATAATTTTATATACTGTGTTTCATATTCCATTATATTTCAGACAATCATAATAAACTGTTTTCATTTGGGATGTGAGAATACATTGTGATAAGGTCAGCGGAAGGGAAATTAAAATTTGGTGGGAGGGTTTTTTTGTCCTCTCTGACACTCTGCTACTACTTGAGTACCATTTTAAACAGGTTTTCTCAGTATAGTGTCATTACTTATATGTCCTTTTCATTGTGACCTCCTAGAGGGAAGGGACTTGTCAGTACTCATCTATTTACCTCAGTGCCTAGAATACATAGTAAAGAGATCATAAATGTGTATTGAATGGCATCTTACCATTTTATGAATCTATAGCAGTTCTCTTACATGAGACTTGGTACCTTTTTTCCAAGTGTATTCCACGAGTGTATTTCAAGTGGCCAAACTGCCCAAATTCCTCATCAGCCCCGCCCATTCCCTTATTTTCCAGGGACAATGCTTCCAGGTAGACGTGGGCTAAGACTTCCCAAATGCTTCTCAGGTTAGCACACATCCGATTAGACTCTGGAGCTGGGATTTGTGGTGATAGGAATTTGGAATAGGAGATTATTCTAGTTCTTTCTTCTGTTCAGTGATGCAGGTATGGGAGTTAGCAGGAAGGAAGACAAAGGGTACAAAGTAGCCTTTCTTTCTATAGGGTCAGCCTTGGGGAGTCTGCTAAAATACAGAGGGGATGTGCTCCCTTGTGAATCTTCACAAGGTACTAGCCGTGTTCAGCTTGCATGAAGTTAAGGCCATTCTTGACCCCTTTCGTTAGTGTGGTGGTCAGGCTGGCCCTGAGTGAGTTACTTCAAACTCTTAGAAGTGTTGGTCAAGATCATCTGGATTTCTGAGGAGGGGACAATAACCATCAGAAGCTTGGCCTCTGGCTGCTGAAAGGCACCTTTCTCTGGGTTGCGCAGATGTGACAGAGTAATGGGTGCACCAGAGTCATCCTTCCTGGGCATCTGAGGTCAGGTAGAGGACAAGGTGGAGATGGGCACCCACCCTGACTCACCCCTGTCCTGGTGGTCATGCAGTTGCTGATTAGTAGCACAGGAATGTGGTGGGGCTAAAGTATTTAGAGACTTTGCTCAAGGTAAGGGGCTCCATGAAATCACTGCTCTCTGGGCCTTACTGTGACTGTTACAGGGTTGTAGGAATTGGGATTCTCTCTCACACATCTCTCATTAGGTGTGCTGGGCTTGGAGCATGAGTTGTTTCTGCTCCATGGTTATAGTGAGTGAAGATGATGGGCAAGTACCAAGAATCACATCTTAAAAGGAAGGTATGATAGAGTTCTGATCAATAGCATAAACTCGGTCACCAAGGCAAGAGATCCAAAAGCACACTGCTTTATTAACCAGAGCTCACTGTTTAATGGGGCAGGGAAACTCAGTGAATTGACGAACCAGAGTACTAGGAAGGAGACCGGTCTGGAAGAATTTCTGACTTGGCGTTTAGGCACCTACAGTGGCTTTTTATGCAAGTCGCCTCCTGGTTTGTCTGGTTGTGCCAGGTCCATGACAGGAACTGAAATGCACTGGCTGGGGATGTATAGAAATGGATACAGTCTAAGCGTCACCCCAGAACTCATGGCAGACCTTAGCTCTCTGCTTCTCTTCTTTATGAACACGGTGAGAGGGCTTCGCAGGGCGGAAGGAAGGAAGTTTCTTCTTAAAGTTCCATTTTAAGTTCTGTTTTTTTTTAAATGTTGTAAAAAGGGTTTTTTGTTGTTGTCATTTTGCTTTTGTTTTTTGAGACTGGGTCTCATTTCCATCACTCAGGCTGGAATAGAGTGGCATGGTCATGGCTCACTTGAGTCTCAACCCTCTGGGCTCAAGTGATCCTCCTGCTTCAGCCTCTTGAGTAGCTGGGACCACAGGTGTGCACCACAAAACTCAGCTAATTTTTTTTTTTTTTTTTTTGTAGAGTTGGAGTTTTGCCATATTGCTCGGGCTGGTTTCAAAGTCCTGGGCTCAAGCAATCCACCTGCCTAAGCCTCCCAAAGTGCTGGGACTACAGGTGTGAGCCACCACATCTGGCCCCTTTTTAAGTTCTTATCCCTACATTCTAAGAGAGTCTAAGTTTCTAAATTTCAGAGTCTATGAAGTAGTATTCCCTCTACATCAGTATGTGGGGCCTGGATGTGAGAACTCAGAGGATTTCTCCCTAGAGGTCAACACAACCATAGGCAGTGGGAAGCAGCTTCTGTCTAGTTGTGCCAGATGCTATATGATAAAAAAAAATACCAAGGGACTGAGAAATCAATGTCCAGTTGCAGGCAGTCTCCAATGGAGCAAGGTGACAGTTCTTGTTCCTTGCCTTGTCTCCATGTTAGATTCCCTGGAGAGAGCTTCTTAAGTCCTCCCAAAGAAAAACAATGACCTAGAGATTGATGAAACTCTGGCCTAGTAGCACTAGAGCATCGTCCAAGGCCGGGCTCTCAAGTGCCTGGAAATGGTGGCTTAGGAGCCCCTCTTACATTGGCATGAGGGCTTCCTTGCTGCATGTGGGTTTAATCCATTTACCTGACTCATGGTTCTGGAAGAAGATTAAAAATATCTGGAAATCTTGCCTAGAAAGTTGAGGTAGCTTTGTGTCTACCTCAAAGCTACCTCAACCTTTGTGTTGAGTTGTGTATGTGTCTCTACACTTTTTGGTTCCCTGCTTTAACCCTGATTTCATTTTATATTCCTGTCCCACTTGGTCTCTTTAATCCAGCCATGTTAGGTTCCTTGCTTTTGCTCACACACAGCAGTCCCCCTTCTACCTCAGGGCCTTTGCAGTTGCTGTTCTCTTTCTGGAATGCTCTTCCCCTAGATATTTCCATGACTCAGTCCCCTACATACATCATCTCTCTGCTCAAAAGTCATGTTCTTAGGAAGTCCTACTATCTCAAGTTGGGTTTCCTGGAAAACAAACTCTGAAGTAGAAATTAGTATGCAGGAAATTTGTTAGAGAGTGCTCTCAAATCAACACCTATGGAAGAGAAGGAATGGGAAGGAAGTAGTATTTCGCAGAGGGATAAATTGAGCTGCAAAGCAGTCTCGATAGAAGACCTTGCAAACCTATAGGGAATTCTAAAGATGAGAGGAGTCTTTAGAGCTGTCCTGAGAGGGCTCAGCTTTTATATTTCCATGTAGGTCAGTCATTGAGCATTACCAGGGAGGAGTCATGACCTTGGATGGAGTGGTTCTTTTCAGCAGCTTCAGGAATAAGTCTTTGTGTCCTGAAGGGGGATCTGAGGAGTGTATCCCGATGCTCACCGCACATACTCTGGCCTCCTATTTAAAGTTGTAACCTCTTCCCCTGCACTCCCCATTCCCCTCCATTGCTTGCTATTTCTCCATTGTACTTATCATCATCCAGCATATTGCACCTTCACTTACTGATTTTGTTATCTCTCCCCCACATCTAGAATGTGAGATTTATGTGGACTGAGATTTTTGTCCATCTACTTTTTTTCATTGCTATATTCCTAGCATCTAGAATAGCATCTGGCTTATAGTAAGTGCTCAACAGATATTGATGCCTGGAATTTGCTTTAAAATACCCAAGAAAAAAATATATAGTTCGGTAAATAGATAAATAGAAAAGAATAAGAGTGGCTATTAGTTGACAATTATTGTTTCTCAGCAATGAATACACAGGGGTTCAATATACTATCCTCTCAACATTTTTCACAATAAAAAGCTTTGTACAAAAGGTTTATTTTAAATTTACTGCTCACTGATGGAGCGAGTAGTAAGACAGACTATTTTTCTTTCCTCTTCCTTCTCCCAGTGGTATTCTGAAAATACAATTTAACATCTTCCTCAGTGGAGCAGAAAATCAATAGCGTTGCTCTGGTGCCCTAAAGCTCGTCCACCAGCCAGTCGTCTTCCTGCGCCCAAAGTGACTTAGCTGCCAACTCCTCTGCAAGATTAGTGGTGCAATTAACAATCCTTGGGGCATTAGGCCTGCATTTCTTGTCAGACACTGCATAGGTATACTTAGAATGAACATATTCTGAGAAACTAAGAGTGGTTAGTGATTCCTCCCCCTGCTCCACCACTCCCAATAAGGCATGAAACAGCAGCCAGGAGGAGCTTGTGTGAGAGTCCTCAGCTCTTCCCAAAAAAGAGGGTGGGTTGTTGACTCATGGGGGGTGGGGTGGGGGAAGGGAAGAGGAACCAGCAGTTCCTTCTTCTCTGATGCTCCTGTGACCGGTCTGGCCTTCCTTCTTTCCACTCTCCTTAGGCCCCTGAGCTCCAGCCACACCTACCTTTGCTGCTGCTGACATGGCCAGACACAACCTTATGTTGGAGCCTTTACTGTGACCCCCTTGTCTACATGATTCATTTCCTCACCTCCCCTAAGCCTGAGCTCAAATGTCACCTTCTCAATGATAGGGTATTTAAAATTGCACCCTCTTTCTCCACTCCTGTACTCCCAACCCCATGACCTTGTTCTACTTTTTTATTATTCCTTGTCACTTGTCTCTTTCAAACATGCTATATAATTTATCCATCTATTTATTGTATAATTTATTTACCTAATAATATAATGTATTGATCCATCTATTTTGAGTGCCTACAATGGTGCCTGGCATGTAAATAGTCATGGAAAATGTTGAATGCATAAATGGAGTTAAGAGTCCTGTGTTTCTCAATGTCTATACATTCAAGATTTCTTTCAAGTCAGTCCTGGTTTTAGGTATGTTACTGTCAGTCTCTCTCTGCTTCCCTTCCTCTTGCCCTATACCTCCATCCCTCCAGTTCATACTTTAAAGCAACCAGGGTGATCTTTAAAAAATGAGTCTGATCAAAGATAAGTGTGGAGTTTGGGCAAAGCAACATGCGTAGGTATACCCTCTCATGCCCAGTCACATCAGGGAGCCATTACCACCCAAAACCTGAGCCTGGTGTGAGAGCTGACAGGACCTGCAGCCTTCAGTAGAGGATGCAGCCCCAGGAGACAACCCATCAGAAAGGCAGCCAAGGAAATAAATCTCCTGACTCCACTCTCCTCCCTTCCTTTCATCTCCTCCCAGTGCCTCCCAGTGACTGTACTCCACCAGAAACCAGAGGGCAGGGGTGCCATTGATGCAGTCCTTAGAAGTCAGCCTTCTTGGGCACAGGGCAAGGTGGACAGTGGAAGTGAGGAGAAGGAAAAAATGGAAGATACCCACTTTTTCTCTTCTATCATGTTACTCCAGTCCCATGGTCCTTCATATCACTCCCAAAATATGACAAGCTTTGTCCCAACTCAGGACTTTTGCAACTGCTCTTCTTTCTGCTTGGAGTATGCCTTTACAAGGTTAGCTGCTTCTCATCCTGTAAGTGTTCCCTCCTGAGAAAGGCTTTTCCTTGTCACTATCCCTATTCAATTATCCTTGTCACTATCCCTATTCAATTACATCATCCTATTTCTTTCTTTCTTGGTATTTATGACAACCTTTAATAAATTTGTGTCATGGTCCATCTCCTCCTCTACACTATGCAAGCTCTCTGAGGCCAGGAATCTTGTCTATCTCATATTCCAACACTTGGAACAGAGTCTGACATGGAGTAGGTGCTCAACAAACATTTTTTGAGTGAATGAACACATAAATGGATAACCAAGAAGGTTTTAAAAGAAAATGAAGGTGAGCTGCCTGACCAGATATTAAATTATAAAGCTATAGTAACTAAAGCACTTTGGCACCAGCACAGAGACAGAAAAAAACAGTCCAGAAATAGAACCCCTGCCATAGCTTTCTAACTAATTTCCCTGCAATGTGGTGGTGTAGTATATGATACAAGTGACATTTAAAATCAATCTGTTTTGTGCTGCTATAACGGAATACCTGAGACTGGATAAGTTACAAACAGTAGGAGTTTATTTGCCTCATGGTTCTAGAGGCTGGGAAATCCAAGATCAAGGGGTCACATCTGGTGAGGGCCTTCTTGTTGCGTCATAACATGATGGAAGGCATCACATGCAAGAGAGTATGCAAGAGAGCTTAACTCACTTTTACAACAAACTCACTCCCACGATAAGGACATTAATCCATTAATCCTAGGGTTAGGCTCTGTCCTCAAGACAGAATCACTTCTTAAAGGTCCCACTTCACAACACTGTTGCACTGGTGATAAGTTTTCAACACATGAACATTGGAGGGCACACTTAAACTATAGCAATAATTAATCCATAAATGATTTTTATATGATTAGCTAACAATTTTTTATAAAAATGTTTGTGAGGCCAAGGTGGGGGGATTGCTTGAGCCCAGGATTTTGACACCAGCATGGACAACATAGGGAAACCCCGTCTCTACAAAAAATACAAACATTAGCTAGGTGTGGTGGCATGCACCTGTAATCCCAGCTACTCGAGAGACTGAGGTGATAGGACCACCTGAGCATGGGGAGATCAAGGTTGCAGTGAGCTGTGATTGTGTCACTGCATTTCAGCCTGGGTGGGAGAGTGAGACGCTGTCTAAAAGAAAACTAGAAAGATACAAGAAAAAGAAAAATGAATGTATTCCTCATGCCCTCATTGAAAGAAATTGTATACAGATCAACACTTAAATGTGAAAACATGAAAAAAAAAGTGTGAATCCTTTTGTTGTCTTTTGTTTGTTTTTTTTGAGACAGGGTCTCACTCTGTTGCCCAGGGTGGAGCTCAGTGACACGATTATGGCTTATTGTAGCCTTGACGTCTCAGGCTCAGGCAATCCTCCCAGCTAAGCCTCTTGAGTAGCTGGAACCACGGGTGTGAGCCAACATGCCCAGCTAATTTTTTAATTTTTTGCAGAGACAGGGTATCTCTATATTAATCAGGCTTGTCTCAAACTCCTGGGCTCAAAAGATCTTCCTGCCTTGGCCTCTCAAAGTGCTGGGATTATAGGCATAAGCCACTAGGCTCAGCCTACTTTCATAGGGTTGAGAAGAGAAATACTATCCTAAACATTACAGATAGAAAACATAAAGAACTGGGTGGTGTGACTCATACCTGTAATCCCAGCACTTTGGAGGCCAAGGTGGGAGGATCACTTGAGGCCAGGAGCTAACCAGCCTGAACAATATAGCCAGACCCTGTATCTACAAAAAATAAATATATTAACTGGGCACAATAGTGCATGCCTGTAGTCCTAGCTACTCCACAGAGGATAAGGAGGGAGGATCCCTTGAGCCCAGAAGTTCAAAGCTGCAGTAAGCTGTGATTATGCCACTGCACTCCTGTCTGGGTGATAGAGTAAGACCTTGTCTTAAAAAGAAAAGAAAAGAAAAGAAAAGAAAAGAAAAGAAAAGAAAAGAATGAAAACATAAAAAAAAAATGATTAGATATCTAAAATTCATGTTTTAAAAAATTACCAAAGTGTTATAACAAATTTGAAAAACTAGGCAAAATATCTGCAGAGCTTAACTTCTGTAATATATAAAAAGCTCATGTAAGTCAATGATAAAATAGAAACAGTCTAAAAGAAACATAGGCAAAGGACACAAATGGAAATTCAAAATAGAAAGAAAATCCAATAAGTATAAAAAATGTTCATTTTACGATGAATGTAAAATATCATTTTTTGAATTTTCAAATTAGCAATGATTGAAAATATTGACAATACTGAATGTTGACCAGTATATTAGTTTCTTACTGCTGCTAGAACAAACTGCCCCAAATTTAGTGGCTTAAGATAATACAAATTTATTATCTTACTGTTTTATAGGTCAGAGTTCCAACCCGGGTTTCACTGGGCTGAAATCAAGGTGTTGGAAAGGTTGCATTCCTTCTGTTAACAGTAGGGGAGACTCTCTAAGGAAACTCCATTTCCTTGCCTTTTCCAGCTCCCAGCAGCTGCCACATTCATTGACTCATGGCCTCTTCATCCATCTTGAAGGCCAGTTTGATTCTCTCTCTGACCTTTCTTCGGTGGTAAAACCTCCCTCTGACAGTATCCTGAAAAGATTCTCTCCTTTAAGGACCCATGTGATTAGACTGGGCCTATCCAGATAATCTCCCCATAACCAGGTCCTTGACTTAATCACATTTGTAAAGTCCCTTTTGCCATGGAAGGTAACATACAGGTTCCATGTATTAAGACAAGAACATCTTTGTGGGTGGAATGTGGTGAAAGAAGATCTATAATTCTGCTTACCACAGCCAAGATGAGAGAAAAAAAAGGACATTTCATTTACTGTTCCTGAGAAATCTTACTTTAAGAATGTACTCTAAGGCAGAATAATCCAAATTGTATTCTTTAAACTTTATATAAATTTTCTCTTAGGAGGAGACAGGAATGTTAGAAGACTCACATTACACATTAGCGTCATAAAGTTTATGAGGTCCACAATTTAAAAAACAAAAATAGTTTTTAATACTCCCTATGGAATCTATTTTCTTGCATTGTTAATCTATTTCTTGCAATGTTAAATTGTTAATTTAACATTGGTTAACATTCAATTACTAAAAGCTATAATGTAATTGAACTTTACATTCATACATATAAATACAATATACAGTACAATATACAGTATTGTATATATAATATATGTAGTATTATATATATACTATATTTTGTATATATACTATATAAACTATATATAGTATTTATATAATATATATTGTACTGTATATTGTATTTATATGTATGAATGTAAAGTTCAATTACCGCCCGGGTTCAAGCGATTCTCCTGCTTCAGCCTCCCGAGTAGCTGGGATTACAGGTACCTGCCACCGCAGCTGGCTAGTTTTTGTATTTTTAGTAGAGACAGAGTTTCACCATCTTGACCAGGCTGGTCCTGAACTCTCGACCTCGTGATCTACCTGCCTCAGCCTTCCAAAGTGCTGGGATTACAGGTGTGAGCCACCATGCCCGGCGTAGCTATCTTTAAAAAGGACACTCAGAAAGAGATATTGGCAAATAATAAATATGCGAGTGGCCAAAAACTTATGAAAAATAACCACCTAATGAGTAAAAAGAGAAGTACAATGTTTCAAAAGAAAAAACCATTAATTTTCTTTCAAATTTGGGAAAGATTTTTAAAAAGATAAAAGCCAGAGTTGGCAAGAATATGGAAGAACGTGTCCTTAAGTCTGTCGTTCTGGTGAGAGAGCAATTGGCATAAGCCTTTTGGAAAGCAGGTGGGTTATATAAATCAAAAGCCTAAAAATACACATGCCAGATGCCTGAGATGAAAAGATATGTACCCCTCGGTTTAGCAATTTCACTTCTGAAGTGATCAGTGGTAGAAAAGAATGAACTACTGCCACGTGCAATAACAGGAATACATCTTGCCCACCTAATGATGAGTAAAAGAAGCCAGAAACAAAAGAATACATACTGTATGTTTTTGTTTATATGAAGTTCAAGAATGGGCTAATTTATCTATGGTGGCAGAAGTCAGAATGGTGATTATTCCGGATCTGGGGGTAAGTATTGGTAGTGAAGGGACATGAAAGAGCCTCCTAGGGTACTGGATATAGTAAATATCTTGATCTGGGTGTGGTTACATGGCTGTATACATTCTTAAAAAATCCTTAAGCTGTAATTAGGTCCTTCATTGTGTGTATATTATATCTGAATTTGAAAAAACCGAACATATATATATGAATATATATAAAGGCATTTATATATACATATATAAAGGCACAAGGCCTGTTTAAAGTGATTCTCAATTACCAAAGTCAAGACAATTTTAGCATTAAAATAATGACTGTAGTGACCGAGGATAGCTGAGAGTAATACATTGGACAAATAAAAATCCATGAACCCATAATGGATACTAAAAAAAATGGTGGGGGCTGAGGAGTAATCCTTCTTCTTTACAGAAGAATGGAAGCTAACAAATCAGAAAAGAATTATAGAATTAGAAAATCACCACCTTACAACCTCATATTAAAAGAATTATCAATGAACACTTAAACCATTTGTTGAAAAATGATTGGGAAACAGAGTAGTCACAAGATTTCAAAATATCACCCCACAGATTACTTGCGAATTGCAAACAGAAAACATTCCTTTACAATGGAGTGACTTAGTAGGCACCATTTTAATTTGGTGACCAAATTCAGGATCAGTTACTGGCGTCAACTCAGCATTATGTGCCTCTTGATGTGTTGTGAGGTTAAGTACACAAGTATCACTATCAGCTGTTATATTCTGCCAAAGATGCTAATTTCTTTGGTATGAAATAGAACCTGGACACTGACGTTGGAAGTCTTCACAAACTCCCCAGATGATCTCAGTATACAGTTAAATTAGAGACAGAACCATTAATATAAATATTTGCAAGGTACCTATTGAGTACCTCTATAAATTACTTTGTAATTGCATACTAGAGTCCCATTGAAATGAGCTGAGGGGAAAAAACACAAGTGCAATGAAAAACTACCTTCCTGATTTTGGTAGTCTCTCAGCCAGGTAATCTTTTTCAAAGATGCTTTCCTGTCTCTTTGCACTACCATAAATTTTTAAATGAATATGTATCTTTAAAATATGCCATAGTAAGAAATTATAAGTCAATGAGACAAGAAGTTTCTACAGATCGAAGATAGTTAAGTACTATTTAAGGATATTTGGGCTGGGCACGGTGGCTCATGCCTGTAATCCCAGGGCTTTAGGAGCCCAAGGTGGATGGATCACTTAAGGTCAGGAGTTCAAGACTAGCCTGGCCAACATGGCAAAACCCCCTCTCTACTAAAAATACAAAAAAATTAGCTGGGCATGGTGGCAGTCCCCTGTAATCCCAGCTACTTGGTAGGCTGAGGCAGGAGAATCACTTGAATCCAGGAGGCAGAGGTTGCAGTGAGCCAAGGTCATGCCACTGTACACCAGCCTGGGCAACAAAGTATGACTCTGTCTCAAAAAAAAGATATTTGATACACTATTTTTCTTTTAAAACTGTGTTTTGAAAGTAGAATGGTGTTTGCCAGAGGATAATGGGAGGATAAAAAGAGGAGTTACTGTTTAATGAGTATGGAGTTTCAGTTGACAAGATGAAAAGAGTTACGGAGATGGTGGGTGGTTATGGCTGCACAACATTGTGAAGGTATTTAATGCCACTGAATGGTACTCCTAAAAATTGGTTAAGGTGATACATTTTATGTTATGTGTACTTTACCACAATTTTTAAAATCGGAAAAAAATATGTATTTTTCCTCTCACTGCAGAATGTGAACACTATCAGAAAAGAAGATTTTCACTATGTAAATAATATTTGCCCTGACAGATTACTGCTAGTCATGAGGCAATGAATGGGACAGTGCAAGTTTACAATGCACAGGTCAGGCTGTTACCACATGTTGCATAATTCTATTTATACAAAATATCCAGAATGGATACAATGTTATAGTGACAAAGAGTAGATTAGTAGTTGAGTAGTTGCTCAAGGCTGGGGGAGGTGCTGGTGGTAGTTGGGATATGGGGGTGATGCCTGCTCATGAGTATGGGTTTTCTGTGGTGTTGAAGATGTTGTGAAAGTGTTTATGGTGATGGTTACACAGCTCTGTGCATAGACTAGCAATCACCTAGCTATACACTTAAAATAGGTGAGTTGCATGGTATATGAATTATATCTGAATAAGCCTGTTATTTAAAAAAAAATCAGCCAGTCACTCCCTGAATCTAGGAATCAATCTTAACATCACAAATAGCAGTACCACCAGACATATGGGCATCCTGCTCTAATGCAATTTAAAGTACCACTAAAATAGTCTTGCAAAAAAAATGTTTACTTCAATCTAATAAATCCTTTAGATCCAAATTCCAGGGGCTAGAGGAATAAATCCTGCCTCCGTGAGGAAGCAATAAGACAGCTCCAGAAGGTGGGAAATTCTACCAGACTGTTAGCAGAAGAGACTACTTTTCTAGCCTTCTCAACAAGTCTCTGTCATGGCAGGATAAGTGTGTACTGAAACTGTTTCAGATTTCACAAGACTTAAGAGATGTAACAAATACAATGTGTGGGCTTTGGCTTGGATGCCATTTTGAACAAACTTCTAGAAAGAATATTTTTGTGCAATTGGAAAATTCAGATATAGAATGGATATTTTATGATATAAAGGAATTGTTAATTTCATTAGGGGTTGTTGTATGTTCTTAATTTTTAGAGATGTCTACTAAAGTGTTTATCTTTAGAGGGTGAAATACCATGATGTTTATGATTTACCTTAAAAAACATCAGAAAAAATATAGAGGAAGCAATTATGGCAAAAAGTTGTCAAGTCTAGGTGAGTATATGGGGGTTAATTTTATTATTTCCTCTCCTTTCTATAGGAAAATTTCTCATTTTAAAAAAAAGCTGTAAGGCCAGGAAATTGTAAAATCTGTAATAATAATCCAAAATAATTATCCAAAGATTTCTCTAAGAGATGTTTGGTTAAATACAGGAGTGAACACTTTTTTAACAAAAATGAGCTCTATATAAAAGCACAGGTCAGCCAGGTGTGGTGGCTCAGGCCTGTAATCCCAGCACTTTGGGAGGGTGAGGAGGGCAGATCATTTGAGATCAGCCTGGCCAACATGGGGAAACCCTGTCTCTTCTAAAACTACAAAAATTTGCTGGTTGCGGTGGCATATGCCTGTAATCCCAGCTACTCAGGAGGCTGAGGCATAAGAATCACTTGAATCTGGGAGGTGAAGGTTGCAGTGAGCAGAGATCATGCCACTATACTCTAGCCTGGGTGACAGAGCAAGACTCTGTCTCAAAACAAAAACAAAACAAAAACAAAGAAAAGACAACTCAAATACTATTGAATTTTATGTCGCATTTCATAGAACATTGTTCTTTCTAAAATGAAGGGAATTTAAAATATATATAACGAAATAATTTTTTTTTAGTTAACAGCTTTATTGAGGTGTATTTTACACACCATAATATTCCCCTATATCAAGCATACAATTCAAGGATTTTTAGTGTATTTAGAGAGTTGGGCCACAATCATCACCACAATCCAGTTTTAGGACATTTCCATCACCACGAAAAGAAACCTCATACCCATTTACAGTCACTCCTCATTCCTACCCCCAATCCCCAATAGCCACAAATCTGCTTTTGGTCGATTGACTTGTACTGGACATTTCATATCAATGGAATCATGTAGTGTGCACTCTTTTGTAACTGGCTTCTCTCACTTAGCATCACATTTGCAAGGTTCATCCATGTAGCAGCGTGCATCAGGGCTTCATTCCTTTCGTGGCTGAATGATACTCCATTGTGGCTACATCACGTTTTTTTTTTTTTTTTTTAATACCAATGTATGTAAAACTTTTCATACACATAAATTCACAAATCAGGAAAAACCTTTTATTACATTGTAATTTCTACATTGAGATCACAAAATAAGGCAATTTTAGCCATGTATAAAATTTAGAAGTATTTTATTCATTAAATCTCAACAGAGGTCAACAGACAACAGTAGGGAAAGAGGAACTTGTTCTGAGTTTTCTGACATACTGTTCTAGGGTTTCACAGTCCAGTTGCCTCTCTTGCCTTGTCCACTCAAAGATCTCTGTCTCATTTATAATATTTCTTATTATTCAGATAATCTGAATAATTAAATCATAATTTAAATGGCTATTTTACCCTACTTCTACTCAAGCCATTATTAGCTACACTCAAACGAGATTTGCTGTGAAGCTAGTGAAGCTTATTTAAGGTTGTACAAGCCCCTTCCAAGGCCCAGAGTAAAGCCCTGGCTAGTTCACATAGCCATGTACTTTCATAAAATTTTAAAAAGCAAATCTTTAAAACTCAATTAGTTCAAGACTTTGTACTCTAACTTCCTACAAAATTTCTCCTCATGTTGGGTGTTGGGTGAATAGACATAGGCATTTCTGGAAGTCAGATAAAGGAAAGTTAAGCTGGGATTTATTGAGTTCAGTAGGATAATTTAAGTTCTCATAGTCACCTCCATGTAGAGTTAGATTATTGCTAGTCTGGCTGATAGAAGAATGGATTCCTGAAACATGCCTACTGCCAACTGTGCCAACTCATCTAGTGTGTAGGCACAAAAGGGCATGGCTCAAGGTACCATCATAATGTGAATATGTCCTACAGCTTCTGGCACCAAAGTAGTATGTCAACAGTGGAGGAGAAACAATGCTGAAAGTGTGATGGAGTATCTGGGATGGTCAACATTGCTGTAGAGAATAATATGAGGAACATAAAAGTGGACTAAATACTCCAACCTGAAGACAAAGAATCACACCAGATAAAACAACAACCCAACTATATGCTGTTCACCAGATACATACTTTAAGAATAAGGACATAGAAAGGTTGAAAGTAAAAAGAGAACCATATTGAGTCCAAGCTACCATGTAGAAAATCTAATCATCGGAAGTATAAAATTATAAATGGCAGATTTAGTTCCTAGCCAAAATGAAATTATTTCTTTTCATGTATATACTTGATAATGCAGAGTAAACAGCTTTAAATACATTGCTTTTTCTGATAGGCATCTCACATTATAGACTTTATCATAATTTCTGTGTTTCTGGATCATAAGTAGTAGCAGTATTACAAACAGAGAGTATGTTCGTGTGTAATATTGTCTGTTTTAAACATCCTAACAAACAAATATTTAAAAAACCAAATTTTGATCAACATGCTATAGGAAAGATTGAACTTTTTTCTACTCTCTCCATGTAAATTGATACTATAAAATCAAAGTCATATGAAAACATTTTCAGCCAAAAATGGGGAAGAAGGGTGGTATAAAGATACGAGGCAGTTAATGAAAATTTTATGCTTTCTAAGAATTTTGTGATGTTTTGATGTTTGTCAGTTTTTCAAAATCTGTATTTTGTTATTATTTCTTTTCTTATCAAAATAACTGCTCAACTTTTCCAAAGAAGACATACATGGCCGGGCGCGGTGGCTCACACTTGTAATCACAGCACTTTGGGAGGCTGAGGTGGGTGGATCACTTGAGGTCAGGAGTTCATGACCAGCCTGACCAACATGGTAAAACCCCGTCTCTACTAAAAATACAAAAATTAGCTGGGCATGGTGGTGCATGCCTGTAATCCCAGCTTCTCATAAATGACCTTAAAATCATTTTTCTCTAGTCTCCGTCACATCACCTTATTTTCTTCACTTATCACAATCTATAGTTATATTTTATATCTAAGCACTTCAGTAAGCATCTCTAAGGTGTAAAGACATTTTCTTATGTCCTTTCAAAGAACAAGATCACTACTCAACATCTGAAACACAAAGTGCAAAGCTTTGTGTTTTATCACTTACTTAAGTATTTATCACTTACTTAAGTAAATGAGTGACATGCTGGTCAGAGACAATCTATCTATGTAGAACTGATTGAGAACCTTGTGTTGGGTTTTTAAAAAGAGTGTAGTTCAGAGATTCGTGCATTTTTAGAAGTGGGATTAGGTTTTCATCAGCTGTAGAAGCAAAGTTACTCAAATGAGCCTGTTTCTGATGGCTTGGTATTCAGAAACATGTTCATTGGAGTCATTTTCAATGGACTGACTTTCAGAAGCAATTCACAAATGGACCGACTTGCAAATTGGACCAAGGCAAATTGTCACTGATGGATTAAATGGGTTTAAAACCAATTCTGTGTAAATTAGTACAACCTCTATGGAAAACAGCATGGAGATTTCTCAAAGAACTAAAAATAGAGCCACCATTTGACCCAGCAATCTACTACTGGACAGTGGAAAATATCATTATATCAAAAAGATACCTTCACTCATATATTAACCACAGCACTATTCACAGTAGCAAAGACATGGAATCAACCTAGGTTATGGAATACTAGTCAGTCACAAAAAAGAATGAAATTCTGTCATTTGCAGCAATGTGGATGGACCTGGGGGCCATTATCTTAAGTGAAACAACTCAGACACAGAAAGACAAATATTGCCTGTTCTCACCAATAAGTGGGAGCTAAGTAACGTGTACATATAAAAGCAGAATGTGGAATGATGGACAATGGACATTTGGAGGGCTGGCATGTGTGTTGCTCCAGTGATGGATGCACTGAAGGCCTTGACTTCACCACAATGCAATATATTAATGTAGCAAAATTGCATGTGTACCTCATGAATATATACTCCCTCTCTCTATATATATACACACACACAGATACATATATATGCATATATACATGTATATATGTGTGTATATATAAACGGTACTGGTAGTTATTTGTTACCATGATTACAGAACTATAATTTATTGATTAAGCAGGTTAAAACCAGTTGTAGTGGCTACTTGTTACGATAGCTGTGGTATAATCGGTCTTTTCCTAGAAATGTCAGAACTTTCTATTCTCTACCATTTTCTATTCTCTACTATTATCGTACAATGCAATTAATAATTCCTTCATATCATCTAATACAGCACTATATAAAATGTGATCCATTCAGGGGTTCTGGTCATAAACCACTATCTGTCTATGAAGAAATGTGTAAAGAAACTGAGAATAACCATTTATAAGTAAGTACAACAATTTCACAGGATAATTTTATGTCTATTGGCTCCAACAGTAGTAAAATCAATGAATCTTGTTTGCTGCACATCTTTTATTTACTTCATTTTTCTACAAATTAATTTTTATTTTATTTCACAAATGTAACTTTCTGCAATGGATTGGGGGAAAACTGTTCCTTTACCACAGTTGGAGAAACACTGACCTAATTCCCACCCCATATTTAAATGTTCCCAATTATTCCCAGTAATGATATTTTTAGTTGGTTTGCTCAAAACATGTGAATATTATATCTCTTAAATTCTTATAATCTAGAACAGTCTTCCCTTCCCCACTTCTTTTTCTCATGCCATTGACTTGTAAAGCAACCAGGCCAAGAAGGAGGATATTGAATGTTTCCAACACAAAGAAAGGATAAATATTTGAGATGATGGATATGCTAATTACTCTAATCTGATCACTATGAACTATTTTTATCAAAACATCACTATATGCCCCATTAATATGTGCAATTATTATTTTCCAATAAATTTTTTTAAAAGAAACCAGGTCAATTGTCTTGTAAAATTACCTTCTCCTTAACAACCCCTTTCTGGCTTGTTTCATTGCTTTCTCAATATCTTTTTCCCAGTCTGTGGCTTGCTTTTTCATTTTCTTTTCTCTTGAAAATCAGATTTTAATTTTGGTAAAGTCCAATTTATCGATTTTTGTCTTTTATAGTTTGTGATTTTGAGTTTTATTTAAGATAGCCATAGGCCAAAAAAATCCTCCAACCTCATACCACATACTAAAAGTAACTCAAAATGAACTCTAGACCTAAATATAAAAGCTAAAACTGTGAACAATCCAGAAGAAAACATAAGAAAAAGTCTTAGTGTCCTTGTATTTGGCAAAGATTTCCCCAGGTTATTTTGATGAGCTGCCAAGATTGAGAACAACTAATTCCATTTCTGATAGCAACTCAGATCAATGTGATTAAAGAGGAAGTTTCTTAGGCTTCAATATTTCTTAATGTATATGTTACTGGTGGAGGATCTTGACAAGTCATCCAGGTTCTTGGTGTTTTGAACAAGGAATTGGACAAAACACACAAACAAAACACAAAAGACCAGAACAATGAAAGAAGCAATGAAAGCACAGATGTATTGAAAGCAAAGTACACTCCACAGAGTGGGAGTGGCTTGAGCAAGCAGCTTAAGAGCACCGGTTGCAAAGTCTTCTGGGGTTTAGTTACCCTTTAGAGGTTTCCTATTGGTTACACCCTATGTCAATGAAGACATGGCCCACAACCAATCAGAGGCTGAAGTGGAGTTATGCCCTATGCAAATGAAGACTTGGCCTGTGACCAATCAGAGGCTGAAGTGAAGATTCCCTGTCTCCAGACCCTATTCTCTTGCTTTATTATTCTTTTAAGTTCTGGAGTACATGTGCAGAGTGTGCAGGTTTGTTAGATAGTTGTACACGTCCATGATGGTTTGCTGCATCTATCACCCGTCATCTACATTAGGTATTTCTCCTAATGTTATCCCACCCCAACCCCCCTATCCCCCAACAGGCCCCAGTGTGTGACGTTCCCCACCCTGTGTTCATGTGTTCTCATTGTTCAACTCCCACTTATGAGTGAGAACATACAGTGTTTGGTTTTCTGTTACTTGTGTTATTTGATGAGAATGATGGTTTCCAGTTTCATCTGTGTTCCTGCAAAAGACATGAACTCTTCCTTTTTTATGGCTGTATAGTATTCCATGGTGTATATGTGCCACATTTTCTTTATCCAATCTATCATTGATAGGCATTTGGGTTGGTTCCAAGTCTTTGCTATTGTGAACAGTGCTGCAGTAAACATATGTGTGCATGTGTCTTTATAATAGAATGATTTATAATCCTTTGGGCATATACCCAGTAATGGTATTTCTAGTTCTAGATCCTTGAGGAATCACCACACTGTCTTCCACAATGGTTGAACTAATTTACACTCCCACCAATAGTGTAAAAGCATTTCTATTTCTCCACATCCTCTCCGGCATCTGTTGTCTCCTGACTTTTTAATGATTGCCATTCTAACTGGCATGAGATGGTATCTCTTGTGGTTTTGATTTGCATTTCTCTAATGATCAGTGATGATGAGCTTTTTTTCACATTTGTTGGCTGCATAAATGTCTTCTTTTGAAAAGTGTTTGTTCATATCCTTCACCCACTTTTTGATGGGGTTGTTTGTTTTTTTCTTGCAGATTTGTTTAAGTTCTTTGTAGATTCTGGATATTAGCCCTTTGTCAGATGGGTAAATTGCAAAAATGTTCTCTCATCCTGTAGGTTGCCTGTTCACTCTAACGATAGTTTCTTTTGCTGTGCAGAAGTTCTTTAGTTTAATTAGATCCCATTTGTCTGTTTTGGCTTTTGTTGCCATTGTTTTGGTGTTTTAGTTATGAAGTCCTTGCCCATGCCTATGTCCTGAATGGTATTGCCTAGGTTTTCTTCTAGGGTTTTTATGGTTTTAGGTCTTGCGTTTAAATATTTAATCCATGTTGAGTTATTTTTTGTATAAGGTGTAAGGAAGCGGTCCAGTTTCAATTTTCTGCACATGGCTAGCCAGTTTCCCTAACACCATTTATTAAATAGGGAATCCTTTCCCCATTGCTTATTTTTCTCAGGTTTGTCAAAGATCAGATGGTTGTAGAAGTGTGGCATTATTCCTGAGGCCTCTGTTTTGCTCCATTGGTCTATATATCTGTTTTGGTAATAGTACCATGCTGTTTTGATTACTGTAGCCTTATAGTATAGTTTGAAGCCAGGTAGCATGATGCCTCCAGCTTTTTTTTTTTTTTTTTTTTTTCTTAGCATTGTCTTGCTATGTGAGCTCTTTTTTGGTTACATATGAAATATGATAGTTTTTTCTAATTCTGTGAAGAAAGTCAAGGTAGCTTGATGGGGGTAGCATTGAATATATAAATTACTTTGGGCAGTATGGCCATTTTCTTGATACTGATTCTTCCTAATCATGAGCACGGAAGGTTTTCCCATTTTTTTGTGTCCTCTCTTATTTCCTTGAGCAGTGGTTTGTAGTTCTCCTTGAAGAGGTCCTTCACATCCCATGTTAGTTGTATTCCCAGATATTTTCTTCTCTTTGTGGCATATCACCTTTTTTTTTCCTAAAAACAAAACAATTTAATAAGTCTTGGAATTGCCTTACTGCTGGTCTTTTTTTTTTTTTTTTTTTTTTTTGTTATGGAGTCTCCCTCTGTTGCCCAGGCTGGAGTGCAGTGGTTCAATCTCAGCTCACTGCAACCTCCACCTCCTGGCTCAAGTGATTCTCCTGTGTTAGCCTCCTGAGTAGCTGGACTGCAGATGCATGCCACCATGCCTAGCTAATTTTTATTTTTTTTGTAGTGACGGGGTTTTGTCATGTTGCCCAGCTGGTGTCAAACTCCTCATCTTAAGTGATCCACCTGCCTCAGCCTCCCAAATTGTTGAGATTACAGGGGTGAGCCATCTCACCCAGATTCTTCGGGTCTTTTTATGTGAAGACATTATTTAAACTTGAAGCCACTTTTAGTCAGATGTACAACACTTATCTGTAAGCATCTTAACAGTCATGTTTTTATAATATCATCTGTAATGTCTACAAATAATAGCTCACTGAGTGGGTGTATTATACTTGTTTTTAAGAAAATATTTTTCCTTCATAGACTTCTAGGAGGGAATTTACTGAACCAAAGAGTGTAATACTTTTATGATTCTTGTTTATATTGCCAAATTTCTTTCCAAAGAGTTTGCATAAAAAAACTGCCCACTCTCTTGATATGAAATACAAATTAAATTAGGCTAAAATATATAATTTAAAGGGAAAATAAATAAAACCATATTATTCCTAAATAACATGTGTGGGAGACCAGAATACACCACCACAAATAAGCCTGTTTGGCGTAAGGAATGTTGAACTAAAGGTAATTAAGAAGCAGCAGGTACAGTAAAGCTTTCTATCTTCCCTGTATTTCCATAGAAGCAGAACGTAACATTGATAAAGACAAAAGGTATCACCGCATGCTCCACACACATATACCTTCTACCAGAGGGAACCAAGGTTAACCACTGAAAACAACTGTAGACCTTATGGGTCTGGAGATGGCATCAGAGAGCTCTACATTAACAAGCTTTACTAACTGGCCTTTTTATTTGCCTTCCCACAAGTTGCCTTCCCTAGAGACTCAAAGTCCTTTCCCTATGTCTTGTCACTTCTCCAAAAATTTGTCATTCTTTGTTGAAAATGCTGTATAGGCTGGAATTCAAAGCTAGTTCTTTGAGAACTACTCTTTCCCTGCGTCTCTCCCATGTATATATTAAATGTACATGTTAATAAACATCTGAATTTGGTTATCTGTTTTTAATCTTTTTTTTTTTTTTTGAGACCATGTTTTGCTCTTTTGCCCAGGCAGGCTGGAACGCAGTGGCAAAATCTCAGCTCGCTGCAACCTCCGACTCCTGGGTTCAAGCAATTCTCCTACCTCAGCCTCCCAAGTAGCTGGGATTACAGGCGTATGCCACCACTTCCAGATAATTTTTGTATTTTTAGTAGAGATAGGGTTTCACCATGTTGGCCAGGTTGGTCTCGAACTTCTGATTTCAAGTGATCCACCTGCCTCAGCCTCCGAAAGTGTTGGGATTATAGGCATGAGCCACTGCCTCTGGCAGTTGCTAATTTGTCTTTTCTTACAGGGGTCCATCCCAACTAAGAATTTATGACAGTTGAGCAAAAAATTTATTTTTCTTCCTCTACACATGATTGTGTTTGTAGAAAAGCCAATAGAATCTAGTTTTTTAACAGAATAAGTGAATTTAGCAAGATTGCAGAATACAAAATCAATACCTAAAACTTTCCTGTATTTCTACAGACAGTCAGCCACTTGTATCTATGGGATCTGCACACATTAAACCACCCATAGATTGAAAATATTCAGAAACAAAATTCTACAAAGTTCCAAAAGCAAAACTGGAATTTGTTATGTGCTGAGTACTGTGCTGAATCACACAAATGAAGGGATATGTAGGCATTGTATTCTATATTATAAGTAACCTAGAGATGATTTAAAGCATACAGGAGGATGTGAGTAGGTTATATGCAAATACTATGTCATTTTATATAAGGGACTTTAACATCCATGAATTTTGTTATCTGTAGGGGATGGGGGTGGTCTGGAACCAATCCGAATGAATACTGAAGTATGACTATACTCATAACAATTAGAAAATAAAGAATTTTAAAAATACATTTTTTTTTTAGACTGAGTCTCGCTGTCACCCAGGCTGGAGTGCAGTGGCGCAGTTTCGGCTCACTGCAACCTGGGCCTCCTAGGTTCAAGTGATTTTCCTGCCTCAGCCTCCCAAGTAGCTGGGAACACAGGCATGCACCACCACATCCAGCTAATTTTTGTATTTTCAGTAAAGACGGGGTTTCATCATGTTGGCCAGGATGGTCTCAATCTTCTGACCTCGTGATCCTCCTGGCTTGGCCTCCCAAAGTGCTAGTGTAAGCCACCATGCCCCACCAAATATACAATTTATAAGAGCCTTAAAAAACATCAAATGGGCTGGGCACAGGGACGCATGCCTATAATCCCAGTACTTTGGGAGGCTGAGGCAGGCAGATCACTTGAGATCAGGAGTTTGAGACCAGCCTGGCCAACATGGTGAAAACACATCTCTACTAAAAATACAAAAATTAGCTAGGTGTGGTGGTGTATGCCTGCAATCCCAGCTACTTGGGAGGCTGAGGCAGGGGAATCACTTGAACCCAGGAGGATGAGGTTGCAGTGAGCCGAGATAGTGCCAGTGCACTCCAGCCTGAGTGACAGAGTGAGAGTCTGTCTCAAAACAAAACAAACAAAAACCCAAAACCAACCAAAACAACAACAAAAAAATCAAATGTCCAGGGATATATATATAACAAAATGTGCAATATCCTTAGGCTGAAACTATAATGTATTGCTGAGAGAAATTTTAAAAGACTTCGATAAATGGAGAGAAACGGAATGTTCATATATTGGGAGATTCACCACTGGTAAGATTTCCATTCTCCCCACGATGACCTATGGATTCCACACAGCCCTAATCAAAATCCCCACAAGGTCTTTTGAATAAATTGACAAAATGATTCTTAAAACTGCATATGAAAATGCAAAGGAATTGAAGAGCCAAAACCATTTTGAAAAAGAATAGTTGGAGTTCTTATACCATTTGAGTTTGAAAGTTACTGTGAAGTTATGTGATCAACTAGATGAATACGAAAGGAACAGAATAGTGATTCCAGCAATAGGATCAAGGCGCCAAGTCCATTCAATAGAGAAAGGAAAGTCTCTTAAAAAGTTTTTGATATCCACTCATTCCATACACAAAAAATAATTCAAGACAGATAATGGGCCACATAGCAAATCATAAAGATTTTAGAATTTCACTATTCCTACAGTAGCTGCCAGCCACATGTGGGCCATGGAGCACTTGAAATGTGGTTAATTCAAATTGAGATGGGCTGAATTTCAAAGACTCGATATGAAAGAAAAATAATGCAAAAATCTGATTAATCATTTTTTGTATCGATTACATATTGAAATGATAATATGTTGGAAACACTTGGTTTAATTAAAGTCAATTTCAGTCTTTTTTTTTTTTTGCATGTCTAAAATAATGGGGCTACTAGGACATTTTAAATTACATATGTTGAATCTATAGGCAATGATACCCCAGCAGCAATGAGCATGTCTAATGCAGAAATCTTGGTTTCTAACACCATTCCTCAATAAAAGAAATCAAGGCTGCTTGGAGAAGCAGGTGATTCTAAGACTGGGGCATAAGACATACAAAATGATCCTGCAGCATCTTGTAGTGCCGGAAAGTAAGAAGTGTTCAAGACAAATCTGCATTGATGGGGGCATGAAAGCCAATTGAAAGAGCTCCCAATGGTTAAAACTGGAAAGATTCAGGGGAGAAATGACTGCCATAAGACAACCAGCAGTGTTTGCCACACACACTGGCTAATAATGTGGATTATGTTTCAGAAAGAAATTCTTCTTTCACTTGCCCTTCCCTGGCCACTGGCTATCTGAACATTTATTGAGCACCTATTATATATTAGTGCTGAGAATATGATGGTGAACAAAATATGATCCTTGACTTCAGGAGTCATGGTGCTCTGTTTAGGTGCTCTGGTGGAGACAGGTGTTGCTAAGGTAAGGAGGAAGGAAAAATTCAAGAGGTAAGGGAGTTATGGGTATGTCCAAGGCAGTGAAAAAGGGATAATTTGGGTATTAATAAGGTTTTAGGGCCTTTGCAATCAGGAACTAGACCACCTTTCCCCAGCATACATATGTAAGGTGTTCCTGAGGTGGTAATGATATTGATGGGCTGGGGTAGAACACTGGTGGCACCTTGGCCTCAGCCAGTATCCAGGCTCTTAGCACCATCGCAAGAAGAAATTCAAAGATGACTTAGAAAATAGTGAAAGGATAAAGACTTACTACAAAGCAAAAAGTACACACTCAAGAAAGGGGAGTGCAGGTGTATTCAAGAAAGAGTTGCATGCAAGGAGGTTTGGGGGTGCTATCTTTATGGGTTTCTTTAAGCAAGGAGTGGAATATTCATTAAGATTCCTGGAAAAAGGCGGAGATTTCTCAAAACTGTGGTGCCACCCACTTTTACACTAAATGATGGGTGTTCCCGGAACTGTCATGGTGCTGGTGGGCATGTGATTGAGAATGTTAATGAGCATATAATAAGGTTCTACGCAAGTCAAATCCAGTGCCATGTTGGGTTCAGTCAGTCTTAGCCATCTTGGTCCACACCCTGTTTTTCAGGGTCTTATCAACCGATAGCCTCTGCAGCTATTTCAACAGTTTTCTTTTGCTAGTCATTGTTGAAATTGTTGCCTGGAATTATCTAATCTCCTATGACTACCATATATTATTCTTCTCTCAATAATTAATTCTGACTGCAAAATTAAGATCTAATCATCTACCGTACTCACAGACATTATCTTTAAACTAATTCCACAGGCAAAAGGCTAATTACAGTTTTGTAGCCTTTTGTTGGCATATGGAACTCTACGTGCTGTACGTTTTTATGGAGTCTGCCTGGAATTTGCTGTATTGTTTCTGAGGCTGTCCTTTACACTTCAAAAATTTGTCATGACCATTTATATCAAGATGAAGGAAGCCAAGGTAATGGAAATAGGCCAACACTTGGTGAATTATTGGAAAGTTTATATAGGCAGCTATATACATAAGATTAGCCACCCTTGGAAATCTCACAGAATAAACATATTTCATTGATTCTCTCCACAATAATTATGAAGATTCTGCAATGGAAACAGGAGTAAATATGTAATGTATTATTTATTAATGTTAAAATATATGAGATAATATTATTTGTATTTCCAGACTTTAAGGCCAACGTCTGTATCTCCAGCCCTGACCACTCCCTTACCACATATCCAGTTACCTAGTGCACTGGCAAGCATCTCAAATCTCAAATGGAGCTACTCAAGCTCCTCCCTCTCTCACTCCTGCTGCATCTCAAGAAGATGTAAGCCAATTATCCATGAGGGGCTGAGGGTCATATGTGACTGCATCCTCATATCCCACAATCTGCTATTCATTGTTATTCTGCTTGACCAATCCATCTCCCTACTCTCAGTCTCCCATCTGCCATAGTTTAGGCTGCCATCATTTATTCATTTATTCGTTCACTAAGTATTTCTTGAGCACATACCATATGCCATTCATATTCTATGCTTTGAATAGAATAAACAGTGAACAAAACACTCAGTGAACATCACTGAACAAAACTGAAACAGAACCTGCCTTCGCAGAGTTTGCATTTAGGTGGAAAGAGAAATAAAACAGATAAGCAAAATGTATATTGTTAGAAAGTTATGGGTGTATTGAAGAAAAAAGAAAGCCGAGAAGAAGGACATGACATTTAGAGGTGGGGTTGAAAGATCTCAATAAGGAGATGACTTGTGTAAAGACTTGAGAAGGAAATAAGGGAGCTAGCCTTGTGGAAAGCCAACAAGGCTTCTCTCCGGGAAAGCCAACAGAGGAAAGAGTATGGGAAAAGGCCCTGGGATGGGATTGTGTCTGGCCTGTTCTAGGCATGTCAGTGGGGCCAATGTGGATGGAATAAAGCAAACAAGGAGGAAAGGGGTAGAGGGGATGGAGTGAAGTCACAGAGCTAATGAAATCAAGATGCCCTAGGTCATTTTCTCAGTGAATGGGAAGCAAAGTCATTAACTGAGAATTGAACTAATGTTCCTGTAAACAATTTAGTACCTCTGCCTTTTTTTTTTTATTTTGTTTTTCTTAGTACCTTTGCCTTTTGAGGCACATTTTTTTTTTACCTATTTGTTAGAGACTCACCTACAGATAGAAATGTTGGGTTGTATTGGATGTAAATGAAACCAAATAGATTTTTTAGGATTAAATTTTTTCTGATTTTAAAAGTAGGAAATACAAAATGTTTAAAGAAGTAAATATCACCTGTAACCACCTCTCCCAGAAAGAAGTACATTTTATAAGTATACTTCAACATATTTTATTTTAATATATGATTTTTCAATGTGATTAATGCCAAGAGGAGAGAATAAGCCAATTTTATGTATAGCTTGATTACAATTATAAAAATGTGCTTAGAGAAAAAAGGATCAGAAGGGAGTATAACAATATGCTAACAGGTTATGTTAGTAAAAAGATACGTGACTTCTTTTCTCTATTTCTAAAAATGTCTGCAATCTTATAATATTCTTAATGAGAAAAATTAATTTTACAAGATTTTAAAAAATAGCTTTTTTTTTTTTTTTTTTTTGCTTTTAAACAAAGATATTTGTTGTGGCAATCCTCAGAGAAAACTTATAGAATTACCATACAACTGCATTGACCTAGTATTTGCCAGAATAATCCTTGCTTTTTTCATTCATTGTGACATTGTACATCACTTTATAGAATTGGATTTACATAGAAAATACTATTGAATTAACAGAAGGTACCTATTACCTCCTGAGTATTCTGCGAACATTTAGGAAATACTGCCACCAGGTGGATGGTAGGAATTCAGCTTTTGTCCCTTGATTTCATGTATCCTTGTTGCCTTAATTCTCTGTACAGAGTCAGAATAGACAAAATAGACTCTGTGTGTGTGTGTGTGTGTGTGTGTGTGCATATGTGTGTGTAAACACTGGGGGCTTTGATTGAACCAGGAGGGTAAGCTCAGAGTCGTTGCTTATATGTGTGTGAGCCAAGGAGGAAAGATGAAATCCCAACTAAGAGGACCAATGAAGTGGAAATCTTGGACAGACTGGATTTCACATCCAGCAAACTGAGTAATGCATCCTGATTCTAATTTTAGATCTACCCTAAGGAACTAATTATGGATGCTCTAAGATTTAACACTGATGCTACAGACTTAACATTGGTGTTTAATCGCAGTGGTCTTTTTTTTTTAAGAAGTAAAACAAGAATCTAAATGTCTGGCGATTGAGGATTAATTGAATAAATAATGATACATCTCTGTAACTAACTACTCTTTGGCTATTTAAGTGATGTTTAAAAATATATGATGACATATTTTTATGAGTGAAAAATGGAGATAACAAGGTAGTATATGCCACACACAGCTAAAAAACTACAAGGTTATGCATAAAAATATTAGTAATAACAATAGTAGTTAACATATATTCAGTGCTTACTATGTGCCGGAGAAATTAAAATACCTTTCTTGGACCTGCCTTGTCCTCCCTTTTCTAATTAAGTGCTCCCCATCGCTTTTATTTTTAGCTTCTCTTGGGCTCTAGACCCTTTGTAAAGTCTTATTGAGCATATGGACCCCAGAGGGACGTTAAAAAATACATAATACAAAATGCAAAGGATTAAGCAGAAAATCAATTACATTGAAATACAGTTATTAAAATATCAAAAAATCAAATTTGTGATATAGTTTTATATATACATATACATACTTCTTTATTAATGCATTAAATAACAAGATATAATATAAGGTCTAATAATTTCTGAATAGATATATTCATAAATGATTTTTTGAGATAATTGCTGGCTGGAATGTGCACTGGAGAGCAATAGGTTCTATATATGAAAATGTGTGTGGTGGCTCATGCTGGTAATCCCAACACTTTGAGAGGCCGAGGCAGGCGATTCACTTGAGTCAGGAGTTCAAGACCAGCTTGACCAACATGGTAAAACCCCGTCTCTACTACAAATACAAAAAAAAAAAAAAAAAAAAGGCAGGTGTGGTGGCATGCACCTCTAATCCCAGCTACTCAGGAGGCTGAGGCATGAGCATCATTTGAATCCAGGAGGCGGAGGTTGCAGTGAGCCAAGATCGCACCACTGCATTCCAGCCTAGGCAACAGAGCAAGACTATACCTCAAAAAAAATAAAGTGATATTCATTAGTGACAAAGTCACAGGTACTGCTAAATGCAACGGTGTTTTATTGTCTATATTCATGACTGAAATAAATGTTAAATTGCAGCTAATGCTTAGAGAAAATAAAGATTTTTCCCCATTCATTGGATGGAGATTAAGAATCTATGCTGTCCAGTGCATGTTCCAGCCAGCTGTCACATCATGTCATTCCTTTTTCAAACCTCTTAAATGGCTTTCTGTGTCACTTAGGTCAAAATCCTTATTCCAAGAAGATCTGGTCGGAAGAAATCACTTTCTGATTTCACTTCCTGCCATTTTCCACCAGTCTTGCCCTCTCTTCCTGCCATCCAGCCATACTGGCTTCCTTCCAGTTTGTTGAGCACAAGCCATTATCTATGCCAGGACGTTTTCCCCTTAGGGATTGGTAGGGCTTGCTCCCATCTATCAGGGGTCAACAATCATTTTGCATAAAGAGCCAGATGGTAAATATTTTAGGCTTTGTGGGCCATATGGTCTCAAAGCTACTGTGACAATGCAAGAGGAGCCATGGACAATAAATAAATAAATGAGTGCGCATGTGTCCCAATAAAACTTTATTTTTGGATGCTGAAATTTGAATTGCATATGATTTTCACATGTCACAAAGTATTATTCTCTAAAATCTCTTTTTGTTAACTATTTAAAAAACATAAAAACCATTCTTAGGTCTCAAGCCATACATACAAAAACAGACGTGCAGTCAAACTTGGCCCAATGTCCATAGTTTGCTGACCCCTGCCTTAGATCATGCAGGTCTTTATTCAAATGTCATCTATTTAGAGAGGTCTGCTTTGGCCACTTCCTTTCAAAAGCCCTTCCCTTCTCTTCTATTACTTTACCTGGCTTTATTTTTCTTCATTGAACTTCTCTGGCCCTAACATATATTTTTATTTGTATATCATCTGTATTCCTTCCAGAATCTAACTACCACGAGGCAGGGCCTTAGTCGTTTTCCTTGCTGCTATACCCCCATCAGCATGACAGTGCCTGGCACAAAGTAAATGCTCAAATACTTGTTGAATGGATGAATTAGTACTGGTCATCTCTCTATGAATATACTTACCAGAATTATAATTTTTCTTAAACTGTGGTGGCCAGAATTGAAAATTATTTCCCAGATACAGTCTGAATCAATGCAGAATAGGATAAAAAATGCTTCTTTTAATGCAGTTGTTTTTATAAACCTGTGTATTCAAATAGAAATTTTGGCAAACCAGATTACTTTGAAACTGTACCTATGAGTGATGTTTTCTGAGCCTATATCTAGTTCTCTGTATCTATATTGTTGGTTTGGTTTTGTGCTTCAGTCTGCTTTAAATTCTTACAAATTTTGATTCTGTTAGCTTTCACATCAGCTATTCTGGCCATCTATAGGTTTGACAATTATACTGTTAGTGTCTTAAGCCACACCTTTCACACTAAGGCAGAGAGAGGGGACTGACTCTTGTGACTCCTCCAGGTGGCCAGAGCACCATTAATCCAGATGTGTGGGATAAATCCTGTAGGTCACCCGTTAGACCACGGTAACATCGAAGTCCTTCATGCAAGAACTGGAAATGGGGGTACAGGAGGATTTCAGATAATTCACTTAAAAATCAAAATCTGTGATATGCAGGGCATATCCTTAAAAAGGAAAATGCCTAAGATTAATATTATCATGTTTAAATGGAGGATGTGTTGATTACAAGTGTGTGGAATCAGCTGTGGAAAAGCAAAGTTAAGAGAGAATCCCTAAGGCAAATGTCAGCCTTATTCATCCAACCTTATGTCAAGCCCCTTGATGGGCTCTGTTGAGAGTTCAATGCTTGAATCATCTAACAAACTCTTGTTATTCTGTCTGATTCTAAACTTATACAGGCTCTTTCTGAAGATTCAGCCTCCCATATAATGAATCAACAGGGGTCATTGTTGGGGCCACCAACCTATTACATTTCTCGTTGAAAATAAATAAAATGATCCTTTGTTCCAACGTCTATTAACCAAATGTATAAACTATATTCATACAATGGAGTGCTGCTTAGCAGTAAAAAAATTACAAACTACTGATACATGGAACAATGTACATAAATTTCAAAAATATAATGTAGAGTGTAAGAAGCTAGAAACAAAAGAATGCATAGTGTAAAATCCCCTGTATGTAAAGTTCAAGATCAGGAAAAACTAATCCCTGGTGGTAGAAATGAGAAAGCTGTTAATTTTGCGAGGTGGAGGTATTGGCTGGAAAGGGGGATGAGGAACTTCTCTGGAATGATGGAAATAATGTATATCTTAATTTGATTGATGGTTGTCCTAGCACATATATTTGTCAGAATTCTTCAAGCTGTTCACTGAAGATTTGTGTTTCTTTCTATGTGTAAATTACATTTTAATATAGTATTAATTTTCAATAAAAAGTGCCTGGTCTTAGTCATTAGTTTCCTATGGGCTTTGTAAGCATGAGGAAATTAAATTTCTGAGTTGGCCAGCCTGAAGTCAGAGCCTCATCAATGGTAAATTTACCAAGGGATCTCTGCCAATTTATAGAGGCCTGTGTGGACTTGGTCAGCATATATATTTTGGTGTGATAATCAGTAGGGATTTTGTCAAATTTCTCATGAAAAGAAAATAAAAAGTTGTCTATGGCATTAACTAATGCCATAAACTTGCTATTGAAAAATAGATTTTAAACAAATGTGACATGACTTGCTCTTGGTGAATCCTTGCTGGCTCCTGATAACTATATTCCTTTTTTAAATTGCCACAAATAGTGTTTCATTCTCTATTAAAGATTTTTCCAGATTTATTAGTTTGTAGTTTTGGGTACTACAAACTAGTAGTTTCTCTTTAGAAAATTCTTCTGAGAAAATTAATACAATATTTGCTTGGATTAAACCTTCTGGCACCTCTCACTAAGCGGGAAGTTCGAGTCATCAGATGTATTTACTTTTTCAAGAAATTGGAAGCAAATGTCCTAGGGAAGTTCATTAAGAATCCAAAGAAGACCTCTGCTTTTAAGGTAAGCAATAAAAAACAGTGATCAAGTAGTTTTGCTTCCAAATTGGACAGATGTGGTTTGAATCTTAGCTCACAGAAGTATCACCTTAGGCAAGTTACTCAACCTTTCTAAACCCATTTTTCTAATCTGTAAAAGGGAATTGCTATGGCAATTACACACGGAAATTTTTGTAAAGCACTTAACATAGCACCTGGCATATAGTAGCTATCATCATCAACATTATCAGCAGTGTCATCCTCATCATCTTCAGGAACAGGAGCTAGTTGCTGCTCATGGATTGATTTCCCAGGGCAGTATTTTGTGAACCTCAGTAGAGTGATCCATGGGCCAAAAGCTTGATTTCTTTCTGCAAACTGACTGACTGAGTTCAGAGGATCATTTCACACATCAGATTCACAAGAAACTTATTTATAATGACGAAAGATACCTGCGTCAACATATTTTTTCTTATATATGTAATAGGGAAGCCAACTTATCTATGAAGATGGTTTGATTAGTACAGAATTGTTATTCCTTCCACTGGAAACACCCCTTTCCTGTTAGGCACCAAACTGGTTATAGCTATAGACATGCTAATATAATTGCACTCACTGGAGATGACACACAGGCGCCCATTTAGACCTTACTGCTGAGTGTAAATGATCTCCATGACTAGTAGATAATTGATCTTACCCATTACATGTTCATTTTTATCATTTCCTTTTAAAAGAGAACCTTTATCTTTGGGCTTTGGGGGTAGATCATTGTCTTCAATTGTTCATACTTTATCTTTGACTAACTTCAACAACTTCTTACTTAAAGACTAGCTCTGAAATACCATGCTTTATACTTGGGTAAGAAGGTAGTGAAGGGTGAGAAGTGCAGGGGTTGAAGGATGTAACTGTACTGTTTTTCTGTTCAAATTGTCTTTGTGTGGCTGGGCGCAGTGGCTCACACCTGTAATCCCAGCACTTTGGGAGGCCAAGGCAGGCAGATCACTTGAGGTCAGGAGTTAGAGACCAGCCTGGCCCACATGGTAAAATTTCCTCTCTACTAAAAATATAAAAGCCAGACGGGTTTGGTGGTGCATATCTGTAATCCCAGCTACTCCAATGGCTGAGGCAGGAGGATCACTTGAACCCAGGAGACGGAGGTTGCAGTGAGCCAAGATTGTGCCACTGCACTCCAGCCTGGGCAACAGAGCAAGACTCTGTCTCAAAAAAACCCAAAAAACAGAAACAAAACCAAAAACACAAAATGTCTTTGTCTATTTATATTATTTTAAAAAGTCATCAAAAAGGTTCCAATTACTTTAAAGAGGTAATGTTAGTAAATAGGTAATAGTGGCACAGTGGCTCACGCCTGTAATCCCAGCATTTAGGGAGGCCAAGGCAGGCAGAGCACCTGAGGTCAGGAGTTTGAGACCAGCCTGGCCAACATGGTGAAACACTGTCTCTACTAAAAATACAAAATTTAGCTGGGCGTGGTGGAGTGCGCCTGTAATCCCAGCTACTTGGGAGGCAGAGGCGGGAGAATCTCTTGAGCCCGGGTGGCAGAGGTTGCAGTGAGCCGAGATCGTACCATTGCACTTTAGCCTGGGTAAAAAGAGCAAGACTCCGTTTCAAAAAAAAAAAAAAAGTAAAAAAGTAATAATGGCTAAATGGCTACTTTTACTGAGCAACCATTGTGCGCCTGACCTTAGACGTACCCATATATTATTACATTTAGTCCTTATGTTTTTAGAAATGTAGTTTTATTCTCACTATTCAGATGAAAACACTGAAGATCAGGCAAATAAACTGCCTAAGGTTACACAGTGAGTTGCTGGCAGAGGCACCATCTGAGTATCCCTCTGATTCTGCAGTCTGCGCTCTTTCCTCCACATTACACTCAGGAAACAAGTCCTGTCCTGTTTTATTCGTTCTTCAACATCTTCACAGAAAAGTAGAGCATTAGATAGACAGGATTTGATAAGAAAAACAATTTAATAAGAGAAACAAATTATTGGACAAGATAATAGTACAGTATAAGATCTGATCTTGCTTTGGGAAGTTTGAGAACAGGCATTACACTACTTACAGTGACTGGGTTCAAGCCCAGAGGTGCCTTAAATAACTAAATAAGCAAATGTCATTGATGTCCCAAATGCCTATGGATCTCACTCTCTGATAATAGTTTACAGACTTTTGAATTTCAGAGATATAAATAAATAAAAGAGTGGGGAAAGGAATAAAAATAAGCTTGCAAACTTTTTTATTTTGCCCAGTAAGGATGTTTTTAAAAAAGTCACACTACTCCCTCCATACTATGGCCTTTGTTTCCATAAAGATGGAACATTTTAGCACTCCTCTCCTCCCAAACTGGAAAAATATAATTTGAAAACAAAGGATTCTTCCTCCAAGGAAAGAATAGTTGGTAATCTTATTCTCCATGTATATTCCCCATCGTCATTATGTTTGTCATATTTGCAGTAAAGGGGAGAACTCTGTCTTTTAGTGGTTCTGGTATCGGATAAATGGCTGAACTTACTTCCTAGTTCCCAGAAATAATCTTTTTGTAAATTACAACTAAATCAGGAAAATAGAAGAAGATAAAGATAATATAAAAAGCAAGTTGCTCTTGCTTTGCATATAGGCCCTTTAAGTTTAATTTTAAAAAGTTTTTGAGTGACATTTCCATTTCTGGTATTTATTAAAAATTTACAGAGTAAAGCATAAAGTTTTAATCTGTTAATCATTTGTTTAAGGTGGTAACTGATCTTTGAGGTCTTGAGGCCCAATGTATTCGTATTTTGACATTAGCCTGAGCCAGGGATAAGTCAAGAACTAGCAGGAACTTCTCAATTTACAAATCCTGAGAAAAGAAAACAAGGAAGTTTCATCGCTTCAACTAAAAATGTTTACTAAGTGCTTATTTTAGTTTTGGGCTTAGGCACTAAGAATATAGTTTATGGAGCCGCTAGACCCCAAGGTCTTTAAGAGCAGAGACTCTGTGTTGTCCCAGCTGCTAACAGAGGCCCCAAACCAAGTGAGGAGAGCAAATAAAGTGTGTTAAATGAATGGGAAAATAAATGGCAAGCACTTCTAAAAATCACAACAAAGACAGGATGAAAGGAAGCCTGTTTACTTAACTATGACTAGCTACAATCAAGGGATATGACTTGACATTTATGAGGTAAATTTAGGAAAATTAAGGAAACACAAGATAAAGTAAAAATAAAGTAAAAGTGGGTAAAAACAAAATAATCCCAAACCAAGCCAAAACGAAAGTTCTTGTCTCCCGGCCCCTTTGGATCCAATATTGGAGATGAACCCTTATTTAAGAAAACTGGAATTAGGCATTCTTATCATAAAACATATTAAGTGAAATTTTGTCATTATAACAAATATGTATAGTGTTTGCCAGAGAGGGCTCAGCTAATGTCAAAATATGAATACATTGGGCCTCAAGACCTCAAAGATCAGTTACCACCTCATAAAACAAAAAAAATATATATATGTATATGTTTATACATATACATATATATATGTATATATATATTTTGAGACAGGGTCTTGCTCTGTCACCCAGGCTGGAGTGAAGTGGCACCATCTCCACTCACTGCAATCGCTGCCTCCCACTTTCAAGTGGTTCTCCTGCCTCAGCCTCCCCAGTAGCTGAGATTATAGGCATGCGCCATCACCCCCAGCTAATTTTCGTAGTTTTAGTAGAGATTGGGTTTCACCATGTTGGCTACGCTGGTCTTGAACTCCTGGCCTCAAGAGATCAGCCTGCCTCAGCCTGCCAAAGTGTTGGGATTATAGGCATGAGCCACTGTGCCTGGCTGGATTATAGTTTTATTATAAACTTCTATTGAATTCTCCAAATATATTAGGCAAAAGAAAGGTGCTACTTTTTGAGCAGTTGGTTCACAGTAGATGTTAAACAATTGGTCTTTTGATTATTTCCACCAGCACTCTCCCTAGGCTTCATAGTGTCTCCACAGTGATACAATGAGGTAAGTGCTATTATCACTACCATTTTACAGATTAGAAAGCTAGGATATGGCATGGTTCACTTACCCAACATCACATAATTAGCAACTGATAGATCTAGGATTTGAACTTAGCATGTTTCTTTAGTCTTTGTGCTAGATTGCCTCCCACTTAGGATTTTGTTCATTTGAAATAGCAAAGGGATCCTACACCAGCCTACAAAATAAGAATCTCTGGGAGTAAGAGTCCACCATCTTGAATTTTAACAGGTTTTTGAGGTAGTATTTGGGAACCAAAACCCTAAGTTCCTCTTCCTTTGTCTTGCCACTGTTAGTCAGGCAGTCACCATGACATGGTGGTTTTTATCTGTGCATCTGCATCAACTCTTTAGAACAGGTGTCAACAGCTTATTGAAAATCTCAGAAATGATACTGAAACACTCTTACAGAAATTCTGTAACACTAACACTTTTGATAGCACAGAGAATGATGTGTGGAAAAACCTGACATTGGCAATTCTAAGTTGAGAAGTAATTCAGTAGAGTTGAAGTCTGAAAGAGAGAGGGTTTTGGGAAGTTTTGACCAATTTATTTTGCTTATATATTTATTTTTGGTATAGGCTTAAGAGAACTAAATATGATAAAAAATCAAAAGCAATCTTTTGGTAAGTTTGAAATAAATATCCCGAGTAATAAGAAAGCAATATGTCACAGTTTAACTGGCTGTTTTTGTTCTTTTTTTGTTTTGTGGTATATCAAATATAGGTGTGTCTTAGAATCAGTGACAGATTAGATGAAATACAAGAGATGAGGCTGGGCGCAGTGGCTCATGCCTGTAATCCCAGTACTTTGGGAGGCCAAGGTGGGTGGATCACGAGCTCAGGAGTTCAAGACCAGACTGGCCAATATGGTGAAACCCCGTCTCTACTAAAAAATACAAAGATTAGCTGGGCATGGTGGCTTGTGCCTGTAATCCTAGCTACTTGGAAGGCTGAGGTAGGAGAACTGCTTGAACCAGGAGCCAGGAGGCAGAGGTTGCAGTGAGCTGAGATTGAGCCACTGCACTCCAGCCTGGGCTACAGAGAGAGACTCCAACTCAAAAAAAAAAAAAAAAAAAAAGAAAGAAAACACAAGAGCTATTATCTTAGTCTTTAAGAATTACCCTTTGGGCTGGGTGTGTATGGTGGTTCATACCTGTAATCCTAGCACTTTGGGAGGCTGAGGTGGGAGGACTGCTTGAGGCCAAGAGTTCAAGACCAACCTGGTAAACATAGGGAGACCCTATCTCTTGAAAAAAGAAAAAACTACCCATTGATTCCTGATAAATTAATGTGATATCAAAATTCCTTCTCAGTAAATCTGGATTCTTATTTAGAAAGAGACTAGAACAGTAAATTAAAAGGTGAAAGGAAATATTGTGAACCCAAAGGACTAGATGGTAGAGTCGAGAATGCTCCCTCTAACCTGGGCAACAAAGTGAAACCCTGTCTCTATGAAAAATAAAAAATTTAGCTGGTCATGGTGGTTCACACTTGTAGTTTCAGCCACTTAGGAGGCTGAGGTTGGAGGATTGCTTGAGCCTGGGAAGTAGAGGCTGCAGGGAGCTGCGATCACACCACTGCACTCCAACCTGGTGAGAACCTGTCTCAAAAAATATATATAATAATAAAAAAGAATGCTCCCCCTTCTCCACACCTATCTTTCACATAACTTCAACCTAGTCGAGATGTTTGAGGTGGGGGTGTGGGGGCGGAAGTCAAGGACAGACATAATAACTGGTTGATCTGAACGGTTTTGTGCTAGAGGTGTAAATAATTTATTATAAGGATGGTGTAATTATCCCAGGCTGTTTAACTTGTCATGCTGGCTCCTCTTAGGGTTCGAGCAGGAGCCTGTTATATTATTATCATGTAATGAGATAATCTCTGACATTACTTTGCTCCTATATGTACAATTAATCTGTAAGACACTGGCAATTTATTAACCAAACTCTAAGAGAAACCTACTAAAAAGACAAAACAAAAGCACGGGTTCTAAAGCTAGCCCATAATCAATTATTACACAGGGCGATGCAAAATGTCTTTTTAAAAAGTAAAAAATTATGGCTGCTCTGCCTATGGAGTAGCCATTCTTTATTCCTTTACTTTTTAAATAAACTTGTTTTCACTTTATAAATTTGCCTCAAATTCTTTCTTGTGTGATATCCAAGAACCCTCTCTTTTAGTGTGGATCCAGACTCCTTTCCAGTAATACCTTCCAGGTGAACCATGAAGAGATGAAACTGAGGAGGCCACGACCCAAAGGAAATAGACGGCAGCACCAACTGGCCGACTTTGGGTAAGTGGTGAGGTACTCTGGTAAAGGATGGGATTGGGTTAGAGGCCCAACTTAGGGTAAGACTGAGAGGATTAAAGTCCTCTCTTAATAAAAGGCAAGAATGCTTGACCAAACTTGGTTTTGAAGTTCAACTTAGGAAGGTTAGAGTCCTACCTAAGATTTATGGGGTTAGAGGCCCCTCTCACTAAAGTCCCTCTTGGTTAAAAATGGATTTGGAACTATGGGACGTTAACTGCTATTCTCTTTGAATTAATCTGCCTTGTACTCTTTGCTGAAGGCTGTGGGCGACAGGGTTAGGTATGTACAGGATCATGAGACATAGGGAGCTTTTTTTTCCTCCCCAAAATGGGAAACCAGAGAGCTGATGGGACTGCTGGAAAAAATTGCTTCACTATCAACAAGCAGTTGCCTGAAATTTTGATTCAGTGTTGCTGCAATGGAGGGGTCTTTCTCTGGCGTCCTTTCCCCGCACTGCCACAGGCAATGCTTTTCTCTTTCTCTCCTTTCCCTTTCCTATCTTTTCTGTTACTCAGGGTGGCCATCTTGCTCAGAGACCACATATGGAAACTCCTGGTCAGAGGTTGGATTAAAGATGACGGGACTCATCCAGGGGCAAGCTTGATGCCTGCCAGTTCAATATTGGGTGCTAAGGGGAGTGGATAATGTCTATGTTTTGTCACACTTATTTTGCTCTGGCTAGAGCAAAACGGAATAGAAAATGAAAATTCAGGTTCGCCATACAGCTGGTTGGGTGTCATCTTACAATATTGAGAGGGTTTTCGCTATGATTCCATGAAACAAAAAAAGATGATTTTCCTTTGAGTTGGAGCTTGGCTTCCAGGGCTTTCCTGTCATGAGCAAGGCTGCTAGGGCTGCTCAGGGAAAGAGAACTCAGAAACCTGGCATGCCTGCAAAAGGGTAAGGAGTTCTTACCAGTCAGACTTCTTGTCTCTCTCCCTGTGCAAACTGGTTGAATGAATGGTAAAAATCACTGTTTATCTTCTCTGTAAAGTTTTGATTAATGGAAAAAGGATGTGTGAGGCCAATCTTAAGAAATAGTGAATCTGGTGTACTTTGTGCTATAAATGTGTCTTTCTGCGTTGTTCTGTCATAAAGAGGAGTCCCTTAGGATTGAACATGGGCTTAGGACCCCTGTAAGCCTGCTGTTCAAGATGCTCCAGGAAACTGGTCAGTTACAAACTTTGCTGCAGGTCTCTGAAACAAAAAAAATTAGATGAAGTTTCCCTCTCGTCATGTTTTATGTCCTTGAGAGCTTGACCTTGTAACCACGTGGCAGTACTTCCTCTTGGTCTCCACCATCCAGGGAACAGGGATTTTGGGGTTCATGTTATATTTAGCTCTAAAAATTATCTTGAGAAATTAAAAGGCTTTGCAAGCTCCAAACTGGCTGCTTTAGGAGTCTTCGGGGAAGGGCAATGGAAACTGCCCAATGCTGTAGCTTAGTCGCTAAGGTTTATTGGTTTCACCTGTGAGTTTACCTTTGGTACAGTTAAAAGGCCAGATATATGGACCATTTGGCCTGACTAAAGTCAGGTAATAAGAAATTTAAAAAGACTTAAAAAAAGAGCTCCGTGGTTAAAAATTACCTTAATTAAAAGCGGATATTCAAGCTTTAACAGTTACCCCAGACGGTCTAAAAAGGGGAAGAACCCTCAGTTCTGGGAATTGTCCACCCCTTTCCTGGAAAACTCATGAATAATTTACCCCTCGTTTAGCATACAATTGAGAAGTAACAATATGTACAAGCAGCTGAGATGCTCATGCTGCTGCTCTGCCTATGGAGTAGCCATTCTTTATTCCCTTACTTTCTTAATAAACTTGCTTTCACTTAAAAAAAATTATTAAAGGCTAAGAAGGCAGAAAAACCATTTTATTGGAGGTGTGAAGTGAAGAGAATCTGAAACCAGGTTTGATTTTGTAGCCTGAGAATAGACAGAAGGTATCCTATAAGAATCATTGGTCACAGACCAATAGCCAAAAATCTAATAATTATTTTAGTTCCATAAAAGCGAATCTAAATTTTTTTCTTTAACCCTGAAAGAGTTTTAGGGAATTATGGCTTCCTTAAGTTAGGCTTCTTTCTGCAAGTAGCCAGTGTTTTTAAAAACCTATCCAATTTTTGGCCAGGTGCAGTGGCTCATACCTGTAGTCTTAGCATTTTGGGTGGATGAGGTGGGAGGTTCGCTTGGGCCTAGGAGTTTGAGACTAACAACAAAAGGAGATCCTGTCTCTGCAAAACATTTAAAAATTAGCCAGGTGTAATGGCACATGCCTATAGTCCCAGGTACTCAGGAAGCTGAGGTGAGAGCATTGCTCAAGTCCTGAAGGTTGAGGTTGCAGTAAGCTATGATGGAGTCACTGTATTCTAGTCTGGATGACAGAGTAAGACCTTGTGTCAAAAACAAACAAAAAACTGTCCAAGTTTTATTAGAAAAAATGGTTAGAAAAATTACAATTCATAAGAAGTCTAAATAAAAATTAAGTGTGGTCTGCTAGCTTTAGACTTGGTACTTATCATGACTCCAACTCAAATAAATGAGAAAGTCACTCATCCAACTTGACATAAAGGAATACAGGGGTGCAGAGGCACATTCATACTGCAGT
This sequence comes from Cacajao melanocephalus, assembly GCA_963573385.1. Taxonomy (NCBI): domain Eukaryota; kingdom Metazoa; phylum Chordata; class Mammalia; order Primates; family Pitheciidae; genus Cacajao; species Cacajao melanocephalus. The sequence goes on along the minus strand of CAUYLG010020930.1, from coordinate 37,647 downwards.
TGATGGAGAGACAGGAAGAAAAACCACCATGCAAGAAGTAGTATAGGGAGCAGGCTTGGGAGGAAGGAGCCAATTCACGTAAATGAATACAACTGAACAGAGCATCAGTCTGGATGCCTACAGAAATCACAACATAATGTGCTATTCAGTTGCTATAGGCAGATTAGCTTTCTCTAAGCACACTGTGTAACTTGTTGCCTCTGTTTTTGCATATGCTTTTCATACCTCTTTGCTTGGTGAATGCTCCAGGACCTGGGCAAGTTAGGAGTGATCAAGTGAAAGGAAGGGCAGCAAAAGGATGCATCAGGCATTTCATGAACTGCAGAAGACGTGCAGTTGGAAAGCCAGGATCAGAGTCTGTAATTCCATTGCAGCGGCCTCTGATCTCTGCTTCTCCTGTGATCTAACTTGTGTCCTGCTTCTCTCTGCAGCACAGCCTTTTCTGCTTATTTAGGTCCACACTTTGGCCTGTCCTTGTGTTCCCTTCAATCCCAACTTTGAAAGTTTTTTCAGGTCCTACATCCACTATTTTTCAAGTGAGGATCTCTACATCCCAATTTCACATTCCCAGCTCAGAAAGTCTGATTGGTTCAGCCCAGCCTATAAGTTAGTTTTCACTTGAATAGATGTAAAGCCCCAATTCAAAACAGCTGATCCAAGACTTTGTGGCGATCAGATGGGACAAACATGGTCAGTTAGGTTCCCCCTTTTAGCAGAGATGATAGGTGGATGTAATTTCAAAGTCGTCATGATTTGGATTGGCATCTGAAAATGTGTCCATTATATTTGGCATAATTAATCATTACACTGTACTCCTTAATACCATTATTATGTTGTATGAGATTGTATTATTGTCACACGTGTCACTCACGTAAAGAGACTACTAGACAGACTTTGTGTGGGCAACAAGGCCATTTATTTCACAATTGGGTACAAGTGGGCAAAGTCCAAGAAAGGAGTTAGGCAAAGGGGGTAGGAGAAGGAACTGGTTATATAGGTTGGGCCAAATGGTCAGCTAAAGGTGGTAATCTATCTTGGGGAGGGGAAGGGTGTCATGGGATGCATGATCACAAGGGTAGGGGTCATTTATTACAAACAGGCATGATCATAAGGGTGGGGAGTGTTGCTTGTAATCAGAGGGGAGGGTGCGGCAGATTACACAGTTACAGGGATGGGGGTCTTGAGAAATCCAATAATGTTAGGGGGGAATTTTTGCAAGGCTGAACAGGAACAATGGGTGCAGGTTACAGAGTAATTAGTTAAGGCAGGAACCAGTTGTTTCCCTTCTTTCTGTGGCCACCTGGTTACTTGTGGTTGCTTCAGACTTTCTGGCTCCTGGGAACCCTCTAGAGGTGTACGTGCAGGTCACCAAGGCTATAATGGCCAGGTTTGGACTTGGAGGCCTAACATTCCCATCTTTTTATACATGTATAAAAGAAACAAACTTAGGGAAGGGAGTAGGGGCGATGTTTCTCATGACTTCTTCGAGCGTGACAGGGGGCTGCGCAGCCACCTAAAGGAAAAGTCTGTGATTTTTGTCGTTCAGTAAGTGTTTGGCCAAGTCCTTGGAAGCATAATAGCTTTAAGATGAGGGGTAGTGAAGCCTTGGGCCAAGGTTGGCATAGTGTCCAGCATAGGGGATGGTCCCAGAAAACTTGAATGGAAAGAGATATGTGCAGGTTGTGGAGAGGTGTCACGCTGCATTTTGACAGTCGCCGGGTGCTGCCTGGAGGTTATGAGTGATGGGTTGGTGTTTCTGATTGTTCCTGGAAGGGTGAAGGCTGTAAAATAGGGCTGGGGATAAGACAGGCAAAGAAACAGGGAGGGTTGGCAAGGCATTTTGTCTTAAGTGGCTGAGAGGTGCTGGGATGGGCTGATGTTGTGAAGTTGTTCAAAGTAGCCTTTGCCAGATAGAGTGATTAGTGATGGCCTTGACATGGTTTTGTAGGAATTGAGAGACTAATTGGAAAATGCAGGGTCCAAATAAGAGAAGGAAGATGGGTATTAGGGGAGTAAGGATTGGAAAGAGCCATGACATTCAGCTAGAAAATGGCCAGGCAGGTTTGGCATAGTTACTTGCCTGATTAGCAAATTTCTGGGCCTTGTCTTTGAGTGTTTGATATTATCATAAACTAGGCCAGACTGATTTAAGTAAAAGCAGCCTTCCTCATTTAGAAATATACAGAGTCCTCCCTTTTCTGCAGTAAATTGAGATGATGACAGTTTTGGAGGACAAATGCAGCTAAAGAGTTGATTTGAGCTTGAAGGACAGACAAGGTATTATATATGTAATGCTAGCAGAGTTATCAGTAGACAGACCGCAGAATGTTGTGACAGAGGTGGTGACCCCCGCTTTGCCAGTTCCAAGGCCTATAGTTCAGGCTGTAAGCCCTATTCCCACAAGTAATGGAATTAGCTGGATGACTCTTTTTAGTAGTGTAGGTGTCATTAGGGGAACAGGCAGTTGTTCATTACCATTGGCAAATTGGATTCTAGGAATAAGAAAGACTAAGGCACATGTGCCAGTCCAGTTAGTAGGTAGACACATGTGGAAGAGCCATATAAGAAAAAGAGGCCTGGGGCAAGGCAGAATTGAAAATATAGGGTGAAAAGGTGGGAGGAAGCCTTGAAAGGGGAGTCAGATACCCAAACTCCTAAAGATCCAGCAAGGACAGCAGCCGTTAGTGTTGAAAAGAAGATTGATGGGGTAACTGCATGGTGGAGGTGGTTTGACTTTCATAATGCATGAGGAAGTGTCAACAAATAGTACGGCAGCTTGTTGGTGTGAAATGTGTGAGGAAGTTTTGTTAAACTTGCCTAAGAAATCGAGAAGCTTCATAAGAGGGTAGAGATGGGGACTGTTAAAAGAGGTGCAGAGGTGTAGGGAGATGAGAGAGGTAGCCCAATCGACTGGCAGGGGGAATAGCGGTATAAGAGGAGGAAGAAAGGGAGATGCAGAGCCAGCAATTTTTTTTTTGCCAACAATGGGTTGGAATTAGTGAGGAGGGAATGGGGTAGATTGATGGTATGTTGAAGGTAATTAGGAAGGGATAGGAAGTGACAGAATGGGACTGAGAATAAGAGTGAGAAGACAAGTAAAGAAGAGGAATTCATCAGGGTGAAAGAATTGGAGTGTCCCTTGCCATGTAAGATCATTTATCTACCCAAGGAAGGAGTCAAGGGTGGAAGTTCATGGGTAGAACCACGAAATGTCAGCTAAAATGGTCTGGAGGAAAGCAGTGAACCGGCAAGGCAAGCAAGCATAGGGCATTTAAATGTAGACGAGAAGCGCAATTAGAAGTATGATTAGACAGAAAGCAACAGGAATTGAGAGCTGGTAAGGTATAGACCAAGTTTTAGGGGTTACTGCATAGAGTCCTGTCACAAATAGCAAAGTCAAGAGAAGGATTCTTGTCAATATTAGAATAAGTTTATATTAGTTTAAAACTTGTGTGGTTTGTGTCTACTCTTCAGGAATTTGAGTTAGCTTAAGAGAAGTAGGAGAGAGTACTTGAGACTTCCAAGAGGAGGTGGATGGGCTAGGCTGGTCATCTGATGGGCACAGTTTAATCCTTGACTGGTGAACCCAGTGGGGAAGGTCTTGTAGACCTTCAGTCTGGGTACTGTAGACAACCAGGTAAGGGCCTTTCCGTCAAGGCTGTAGAGCTGGAGAGGTTAGATCCTTGACCAACATTGATTGTCTCGCTAAGGTGTCCTCATAAGGCTGGGTATACAAAGCTCGGTGTCTGTGATGGTCCAGGGGGCTTCCAAAGCAGTCGGGCAGTGTCAATCTTCAGTTGCTAAACGGAGATGTTCTGGAAAGGAGTCAGCTGGAGAATACTGGATTTGAACTCCTTGAGCCTTGGGAGTGGCTGTAGTATGAGCCAGACAGTCTGATTTCCAGTGGGTTCCCCCACAGACAGGACATGGCTTAGAGGGGGCCTTGGGCTGTAAGCATTTGTTAGTCCAGTGTCCAAGCTTTTGGCATTTGAAGCAGGATGGAGCCCCAGGCTGTGGGTACTCCCTGGCCCAGTGGCCAGTTTTCTGGCATTTGAAGCAAGACCCTGGAGGAAGACAGCTTGATGGAGCACTCAGTTGCATTCACTTCGGTGCCTGTAAGTTCCTTGTCATTGAAACAGTGGCTGGGGTTTGTCTTACCACGGAGGTAAGCAATTGCAGCTCTGAGATGCACTGCTGCTTGGCTGCTTCTTCCCTATTGTTAAAGCCCTTGAAGGCAAGGTTGATTAATTTCTGTTGTGAGGTTTGAGGGCCTGAGTCTAGTTTTCGAAGTTTTTTCTAATGTCTGGGCAGATTGGGTAATAAAATGCATATTGAGAATAAGGCGACCCTCTGGCCCCTCTGGGTCTAGCGCTGCGAAGCTTCTAAGAGTTTCTGCAGGTGGGCCATGAATTGGGCAGGATTTTCATGTTTGTCCTGGGTTGTTTCTTTAAGCTTGTCATAATTAATGGCTTTGTAAGCTGCCTGCTTAAGTCCCTCAACTAAGCAAGAGACCATATAGTCACGTTTGGTAATGTCAGGTGAGCCCACCTGGTATTGCCAATTGGGTTCTTCCCTAGGTACTGCCCTGATGCCCTCTTGGAGGGCTGACTCATGGTGTCTGTGGGTGCCAGCATAAGATTAAGCCAGAGTATAAACCCTATTTCATTCATCTGGAGAAAGAGTAGAGGTTAGAATAACGTTTAAGTCATTCCAGGTTAAATTGTAGGACTAAGTTAGACATTGGAACTCTTGGATATATTTAGTGGAATGTGATGAGAAAGATCCCAAGTGCTGACCAATTTGGGACAGACTGGACGGAGAAAAAGGAACATGCACTCTGACTATGGCCTCGGCTCCAGCCACCTCTCGAAGGGGAAACTGTTGGGCAGGGTAGGGAGGGCTAGTGTTAAGGCTGAATTGTGTCCTGGAGCAGGTATGGGATGGAGAAGTGATGAGGTATAGGAGGGAGGGGATGGGGCAGTGGGGAGATTAGGATTTGGTTCAGCCTGATGAGGGGCAGCCTGAGGGGGAGGGGAAAGGTCAGAAGGGTCTATTGAGAGTGAAGGATCTACATTGGCAGTAGGGACAGGGGGCGCAGGTGGGAGGGAAAGAAGAATTTGAGAGGGATCACACTGGAAGTAGAGGCTGGGAAGGGAGCAAATGTGAAAAATGCCTGGACGTAGGGGACTTCAGACCATTTGCCCATTTTACGACAAAAGTTGTCTAGATCCTGCAGGATAGAAAAATTAAAGGTACTGTTTTCTGGCCGTTTAGAGCCATTGTCCAGTTGATATTGGGGCCAAATAGTATTGCAGAAGAAAATAAGACACTTAGGTTTTAGATCAGGTGATAGCCAGAGACGTTTGAGGTTTTTTAGAACAAAGGCTAAAGGAGAGGAGGGAGGAATGGAGGGCAGGAGGTTGCCCATGGTTTAAGAAGAGCTGCGGAGACAAGGAAAGTGAGTGCGCGACCAAGGAGTTTAGCATTCGTCCCAGACTAAACCTTGGTCTGTACCTGGGGTGAATCTGTCAAAGGGGGCGTCCTCTGCTTTGATCCGTCACCCTACGAGTGTGAGTGAGTGACCAGAGCAGACGTCACTGAAGGAAATGAGTGTGAGTGAGTGAGCAAAGCAGATGTCTCTGCAATGATCAGTCACTGAGGGAAGACTGTCTTCAGGTTCTGTGACCTGGGTAGGATTTTTTCCAGTCATGAACCTCATGAAAGTCCTGTTTTTCTTGTCTCCACTGAAAGGGAGAGGAAAATGAAACTGAAAGGAGAAGGAAGCTGCCAGGTAGTGAGAAGGGCTAAAGAGAACAGCTGAGGCAAACCTCAGCTGGGGATGGTGAGTGGATGCTTGGGCTGATCTAATGAGCCTACGTCATATGTAGGTCTCTTCATGGAGGGAGCACAAGGGGTAGGGACAGGGGGTTTGGTTTCCTGTAGGAGTTCCCCCTCATCCCAGGTTTTGGCACCAATTGTCACACATGTCACTCATGTAAAGACACCACCAGACAGGCTTTGTGTGGGCAACAAGGCCGTTTATTTCGTGCTTGGGTGCAAGCCAGCCAAGTCTGAGAAACGAGTTAGGCAAAGGGACAGATTGGTAGGGTAGGAGAGGGGGTTGGTTATATAGGTTGGGGCAAATGGTCAGCTAAAGGTGGTAATCTGTCTTGGGGAGGGGAAGGGTGTCATGGGATGCATGATCACAAGGGTAGGGGTCATTTATCACAAACAGGCATGATCATAAGGGTGGGGAGTGTTGTTTCTAATCAGACGGGAGGGTGCGGCAGATTACATTGTTACAGGGGTGGGGGTCTTGAGAAATCCAATACGGGGGTGGGGAATTTTTGCAAAGCTGAACAGGAACAATGGGTGCAGGTTACAGAGCAATTAGTTGAGGCAGGAACAAGTTGTTTCCCTTCTTTCTGTGGCCACCTGGTTACTTGTGGTTGCTTCAGACTTTCTGGCTCCTGGGAACCCTCCAGAGGTGTACGTGCAGGTCACCAAGGCTATAATGGCCAGGTTTGGACTTGGAGGCCTAACAGTTATTTTTATATTTTTCCTACTTTATTAGACGTGCAGTTGCTAGAGGAAAAGCTCTTCACTGAAGGTGTATCTGACACTTTACTTTGCCTATTCCCATGAATTTGTTGACAATTCACAGCTTATATTTCTGTCTACAGAGTCTGCATTGTATGACCTCAGTGTGCTTGTTTCCTCATCTATAAAAAGGGGTTCATAAAAGTACCTAATGTGCTCCCTAAATATTACCTATCATATTATTATCTTTTTTCTTTATAGTCTCTTTCCTCACAAAAAAAATTTGCCACAATTTTTTTACGTGGTTGAACTGAATTCTCCATAGGGAAGTCATGAACAAGTTTTTGCCTTAGGAATATGTGGAATTATTGATTTCCTAAAAATAATCCTAATTGTGTTCTCTCATGATTCCATTTTGTACATGCCACAGATTTATCTTAAGGTATAGCTCTTTCATATTGTATATACATTTTTGTTTATATGCTTTAATATGTACTCAATAAGTCCTTGAAGTCAGGAGAAGATGTTTTCCTGCCTTTGCATGATGTTTGTATCCCTAGAGTACTTAGTTGCTGCCTGAAATGAAGGCACTCTCAGTATTTAATTTAACGAGTATCTGAAGATATAGTTTTGAGTTCATACTCTAGCAGACAGACTCTGTAGACAGAGATCTAAGCTATGAATTGCCAAGAAAAATTATTCAGAACTTAGAAATAGGCAAAATAAATTGTCAAGTGTACCTTCAGTGAAGAGCTGGGTATTGCCTAGGAGAATTTTGAGGATTGTCTGATGCTATTTGATTGATTTCCTATTGACTAGGCTATTTGAAAACACTGAGAATAAAAGCTAAATTTCTGGAAAACTGATAGCAATTCAACTAACTCATTTTCCTAAGCAATGCAAATGAACTTTGTCAAGTGGAAAATATAAGTATTAGTCAAATTCTTATTTGAACTATTTTAACGTCTTACCGGTTTTTTCATCAAGCAGTGAGTTGAATAAAATCTTTGGCATAATTTCATTTCATATTTGCATGGGAGTTGTGCTGCTAACTCCCTGAAAAAGTGTACTATAATATAAGTAATACGATAAATCTCATAGTGAAGACACAAGATTTAGGGGAACAGAAGGTGGGATCAGTTTATTTGACATCATCGGGAGGAAAGATTTTACCTAGGTGATTTTACAGCTGGGCTTTGAAGACAAGGTCGAATTGGGGTGGAGATGTAGTTGGAGAGGGGAAGCAAGAAAGACCTCTAGGCAAAAGAAACTGTTGATATGGTGGGTCTCTTGGACTCTGTTTAGCAGAAAGACCACGGGCTCCTTACCAACCGCTTTTCAAAGGCGGTGAGATTTCAGGATTGTAGGCCTACTGACACTGTTGTAGAGTAGTGGAAGTCATCAACTGCTCCAAGTTCAAAGGCCCAGTAGGCCCATAGACTTGTTCAGGAACCCTCTGCAATTCCTGTCTTTAGAACAAATTTAAACATGTCTTTTGCATTCACATTTGAAATTTTACATATAAGTGTGCACAAATTATTATGTTTTAAAAATAGTGAAATATACTCCATAAAACTTTATATCCTCATTTAAAATTTAATTTTGCAACTGATATAGAATATATAATATTAATCTGAGCACGGTTTCCTAGTTTCTTAGTTAAATTTCTTCATAGACTTAAAGAAAGGCCATCTTTTGTTTAAAAATTTAAAATCATTATGTTTTACCAATATAAAAGCAACTCATATAAATTGTAGAAAAATTGGAAACAAATGTGCAAGAAAATTGAAATTAAACTTGTTTATAATTCTATCAACTAGACATGAGAACTGTTAATGTACTTTTTCTTTGTACACACACAGAGTTTGTTTCTGTTAATTAACAAAAAATGACTTCCTTTTTACTGAGGTAAAATTCATGAAACATAAAATTAATCATTTGACAGTGAACAGTTCAGGGGCACTTAATACATTCACAGTGTTGTGCAACCATCAACTCTATCTTAGTTCCAAATATTTTTATCACTACGCAAAGAGACCCTGTACCCCATTAAGAAGTTACTCCCTGTTCACTTCTTCCCCTGGTCCCTGGCAATACCAATGTGCTTTCTAAGATCTCTATGGATTTACCTATTCTGGAAATTTTATATAAATGTGTGACCAATGGGACCTTTGTGTCTGGCTTCCTTTATTGAGCATAATGTTTTCAAAGTCATCCACATTATGGCATGTATCAGTACTTCATTACGGATGAATAATATTCTATTGTATGTAGATAGCACTATTTATCCATTCATGTGTTGGTGGACACCTTTTTCTTTTTATAATCTTCTTTTTGAATAATGCAATAAAAACCTTAATATATCCTGAACATTTTTCATAATCTTGCTTTATATGTAGAAGGGTTAGTGGTCACAGAAATATGCCTATACAAATATGCTTGCAGTATACAGAACTGGATTAAAAGGAAAGTCAGTTGATAACATCAGGTTTTTTTGGTTAACACCTGATGCATGTAGGCACACCCACATTCAGGGAAATACAAACCACTACCACCACCACCACACAACGGAAAACAAACACGGGAGCCAGATCCTCTGGCACTTGCTTGTTTCTGCCTCCAGATACAAATTCTTTCATGCAGGCAGGGATGCCATTTCTTCACCATGAGGAAGTGCTGATTCTCCTCCCCTCTCACTTCCTTTTAGGGGTGTGGTGTTGGGAGGCTCAGTCCCCTGATCATCCTGGCCCACCCCTAAGAGTACTGTACAATACTTGGTGATTTCAACACCACAATGCCTGATTCTTAGCTTGACTGATTTTTCTCTCAGCAACCAGAACAACAACACAAATTCATTTTGCTCTCTAAGTATAGCACCAAATGACCTTGTTTCTCTCTCTCCTTAAAATTGTATTTTGCTCAAGTACCATGCCAGCAAAAACAGACCATGCCTGATTTAGTAACTAACTTCAACTTTTGTTCAGCCCTTATCCTTTATCTCAATACTACTAACCTTCTATTCTCACAACTACTATTTGCCCTCCCTACAGGATGTAGTATTTTGTTTCCTGAGGCCTTGGAAAGGTATGTAAGTTCTAAAATATTTGTGACATTTTCACTAACTAAATTTACATAATGTACCCCCAGTACAGTTAATAACTGCTTGGCTTAATTAACATTTCTTGAGTTCCTACTGTGTTCCAGGCACTTTGCCAGGCTTTAGCAATTAAAACACACACACATACAGCTAAGAGTATGAGTTAGAATTAGCAACAACTCTACCAGAGACACAAAAAATAGTGGCTTAAATAATATAGAAATTTATTTCTCTCTGATATAAAAATCCAGATGCAAAAGACCAGGGCTGCTGAGGAGCTCCACAGTTGCCTGGAATTCAGTGACAAGTGACTAGTGACAAGCTTCCAGTTTTTTTCCCCTTCCTTCCTTCCTTCCTTCCTTCCTTCCTTCCTTTCTTTCTTTCTTTCCTTTCTTCCTTCCTTTTTTTTTTTGACAGAGACTTATTCTGTTGTCCAGGCTGGACGTAGTGCAGTCGTGCAACCATGGCTCATTGCAACCTCCACCTCTGGAGTTCCAGTGAAACTCCCACCTTGGCCTCCAGAGTAGCTGAGACTACAGGTATGCACCACCATGCTCAGCTAATTTTTGTATTTTTTGTAGAGACAGGGTTTTGCCTTGTTGCCCAGGCTGGTCTGGAACTCTGAGCGCAAATGATCCACCCACCTCAGCTTCTTGAAGTGCTGGGATTACAGGTGTGAACCACTGCACCTGACAGTTTATGGTGTTTTACTCTACCATCCCTAGGGTTGAACCCTCATCCTCATGCTCCAAAATGGAGCTTCAGTGATCTCATCTATGTTCAAGGGAAATAGGATGGAGGAAGGAAGGATTAAGGCATAAAGGATATGATAGCTATCTTTTAAGGAAAATTTCCGGAAACTGCTGTACTTCTGCTTTGATCAACATCTCACTGATCACAACTTAGCCATATAACCAACTGGCAATAAGGTAGGCTGAGAAATGTATTCTTTATTCCAGGCATCTATTTCCCAGCTAAAAACTGAGGGCCCTAATGAGGAGAAAACAGGTAATAGATAAGGCAATCAGAAATTGTCAACATCAAGACACAGTCTCTGCTTTCTAGGCAGAAAAGGTAAGATAATACTGAAAGTATTTAACAAAGGAATCTAATTCACACTGTGCAAAGTTTTCCCGAAATGGGGGTGCCTGAACTAAATTTTTAAAGAAGAGTTGGAGTTGAGATAGGTAAGGAGTGCAGTGGCGGTGGTGGTAGTAGCGATTTTTTTTTTTGAGACAGAGTTTTTGCTTTTATTGTCCAGGCAACAAAAAGTGCAGTGGTGTGATCTCAGCTCACTATAGCCTCCCCCTCTTGAGTTCAAGCTTAACCTCCCAAGTAGCTGGGATTAAAGGTGTGCACCACCATGCCCAGCTAATTTTTTTTTTTTTCGTATTTTTAGAAGAGATTTTACTACGTTGGCCAGGCTGGTCTTGAACTCCTGACCTCAGGTGATCCACCCACCTTGGCCTCCCAAAGTGCTGGGATTACAGACATGAGCCACCACGCCTGACTAGGTGGTGGTAATGGTAATAGTGAGGGAGTTTCTGGAAAGGGAAATTAGCCAGTGGCCAGAGGATTGAAAGGAATCACTTTATTTTAGTGTTGTTGTGCCCTACATTTAGAGATCAGGAATGTTGAAAGATGCAGTTGAAAAGATAAGCAAGAGCGAATACTTCTTGTGTCTGGTCTATTCTATATTATTATTCATATAAAAAATGTTTAAAAAATTAGTTACCACTTAACTCTTGCTTAAATGAGTTTACAAAAGCACTCATCAGTGATCATCAAGGAAATAAATTATATACATGGAGCATATTACTTTGCACAGTATAGTCATAAATAGGTACCTGTAAAGATATGAACCAATCTTCTCTATACTCCTTCTAAATGGTCAGTGTTCTCAGAAGCTAGAAACAAAATAATCTAACTAGATGAAAACTTATCATATTCACCTGCTTATAAGATGCAAAAGATTCACCTTTGCCTCAGAGAAAGGTATTTAAAAGTTGCCCCATGGCCAATGCACTCATATTAGGGATAAAAAGTCAAAGGCATAATGAATGAGAAAGAGCTAAGAGTCTGAGTTATAGTAACCAAGAAGATAATAATTTAATGCTACCTCTAGCAGAGAAAGACAGCAGATACATAAGTTTTTTATCCTATTAGTGGCATTCTTACCTACAGCAAAGCAAATATAACAAGTCAGAGGCCGCAGAGATGGTCAAAGGTAGAGTTTGAGGCCGTGATATAGATTTTTTTTTGCAAAGATGGCTGATAACTTCTTCTATACCCATTTGCAATGTGACTTTTCTGTTCCTCTCATTGAAAGGTGGATTTTATTTCCCTAGTTCTTGAAACTGTGCTGGCTCTGTGACTTGTTTTGACAAAGGAATATGGTAGAAGTGACTCTGACCTTCAAGGCTAGGCATGAGAGTGCCATGTACAAAAGTCAGTCTAGTCTGTGGAGGACGAGAGGCCACATAAAGGGGAACTAAGGCACCCCAGACAACAACTAGCATCAACTACTAGACATGAGGCCATCTTGGACCTTCCACCACAGGTGAACTTTCAGTTCACTGCAGTTGTATGAGTGAAACCAGAAGAAGAACTTCCCAACCAATTCACAGAACATATGAAATAATAATAATTGTTGTTTTAAGCCACTATGTTTCAGAGTAGTTTGTTAGAGTGATAACTGATATAGGTTCATTCGTATGATATTTCAGATTAAAGTATATCATTGCTATAGTTTATGACTGAAGAGCAATACAGGTATTGCTACAACATCAATTTCAGGCTTTAACACAATAGACTGCAAAATGAACTGGTAACAGAAAGTCAGGGCTTCCATTGCTATACAGCTGAAGAAACCAATAGCTTAAAGTGTTAGACATCCCTAGGAAAACCGTAAGGTCCCCACAACTAGAATAAATTTTTTTTTCAAATGGGTATTAGAGCCTCAAACAAATGGAATAACTTGAAAGATTTCATATTGAAATTATATAGATAGCTCAGCAAGAAGAATAATAGATATATCAAAGATCAGCATTATGACACTGTAGATTTATAAGTAGAAATTCCAGTTACCTCTGTAGGTAAGAGTAATAATGACACAAATGATGCCCTTTGACTCTTGAAGATAAAGTCCTTAAGTTTCATGGTGTAGTGGACAACCTCCAAAATGGCTGCTCACAACTCTCCCTTCCTGGCACTCACTTTCTTGGGAAATGTCTCCCATACTAAGTTACAGCTGACCTGTGCACCCAATAAAATAAGATGGAAGTGATAGTGAGTAACTTTAAAGCTAGGTTATAAAAGTCATTGCAGTTTCTACCTTAGTCTCTCTCCTGGATCACTTGCTCTTGGAGAAGCCAGCTGCCATGTCTTGAGCACACTCGCAGAGCACTTTGGAGAGGAACACATAATGAGAAAATGAGGCCCCCATCTACCTGTTTGGATCAACTTGCCAGCCATCAACAGAGCCTGCCATCTTGAAAAGACTTCAGATGACTGTATCCCTGGCTGATATTTCTTTTTTAGATAGGTTTATTGAAAGTATAATTTATTTATGATAAAATTCACTAATTTCAAGTATACAATTCAATGATTTCTAGTAATTTTACAGAACTGCTCAACTATGACCACAATCTAATTTTAGAATATTTATATCATGCCAAAAAGAAACCTCATATCCATTAGCAGTCACTCTCAGTTCCACCTTCAGCCCCAGGCAACCACTAACCTATTTTCTGTGACTATAGATTTGTCTTTTCAGAAAATTTCATAAAATGATTTTATACACATGAATCATGTGGTCTTTTGTGTCCAGCTTCTTTTATTTAGCATGTAGCTGACATTTTGATTGCCATCTCATGAGAGACTCTGAAGCAGAAATTTCCAGCTAAGCTACTGCTAAATTCTTGATTCACAGAAACTGTGAGATAATGAATCTCTACTGTTATTTTTGGCTGATAAATTTTTGGGGTAATTTATTGCACAGTAATAGATACCTAGTACACATGGGTATGTGATACTGCTGGGAAACTAAGTCCCACATTTAATGGCACACATTCAATGTGCCATTAAACCCAACCCCAAAGGTACTATTAAGAGTTGTGTTGGGATTTCAAGTCCAAGCAAAAAGAAAAAAAAAGTGTTTTGGACATGAGAAATTATGTCTTACAATTTGATTAGCATATCTTGTTAATGATACAAAACTGCTACTTTTCCTAATTTTAAAAAGAAAGTCATTTCCAAAATTAGAAGAAAAATTTCCAATTTGTTTTTAGGTCCATGAAAAAGTTTAACGAACAAAGAAGAGATGAAATTGTGGACAGTCAAAAGTGTGGTATAGCTGCCCTGGTGGGCTACCAAGGAAACTTGTCATATTAGTTTGGAATGAGTTTTGATTGATCAGATTGGACAATAAAAGGCTCAGCTGTAATTCCAGGAGACTTAATTAGCCATTTGCAACCTTGAGATGCAGCTATCAAGAAGCCATTTAAAGGATTCATGAAGGAAGAGAACAGGTGGATACAGGCTTCAGATTTTGAGTTTGATACCGAGAGGAAGAAAGAGGCTCAAAGCTTCAGAACTGTGTGAATGGGCTAAAGCTTCATGGAATGCTGTAAAACAAAAGCCAAATGTGAAATGATTTCAATAATGTGACTTAGTAGCACTCTTGGCAACCTGAGTACAATTTGTTGTTTGATGATAGTTTTGACTTGGTTTCTAATGCAGGGAAAGTCAAAGATTAAAAGATTCATCTGGAATCCAGTAGTAACAATGGACATTAGTCTTTAAAAATGATATTTCTTTAAGTTTTGAGGGTAAAGATAAAAACTTTATGACACTTAGAAACAGCCTTTACTTCTTATATGGCTATTATTCTCAAAAACTAGCTTCCATAACATGTATTTAATGTTTCTCCTGCAATTTAATATGTATTAATATTTGGTAACATATTTGCCTTTTTTCTGTGTATGAACATAACATTAGAATTTCTTCAAATTTATTACTTTGTTGTAAGAGTTGTTCCAATTTTTTAATGAAGTATTTGTTTATATGAATTAAACCTTCATGTAAAGTTTATTTAGATATATTGTACTAACTTCTTGCTTTATACACAATTTTACTGCTACATGCTGTGTTTGCAAGTACAGTAAAGGAATTTTCTCAGATGTATTTGATATTGTGACATGTTTTTTAGTTGCTAGTACCAACATACATCTCCAATATTTGCCTCCATGGTTCTTCATTTTTATTTTGTTTTCTTGACTGCTATAATATTTCTTTTTAGCTATGCAGCTTAGTATCTTTATTGATGGTCAGTAGTATATAACTAAATATGCAGAGTCAGTAATTTCCTAGAATTCAGTATAATGTATATAGGATACTGTATTTATATGAACATGTAATACTTCTCTCTATAAAATCACTATAATATCATTTGAACACTTTTATAAAGAATGAAAGGTAATTTTTTACCCCATAACATTTTCTTGCAAAACTGGGTGCTCTTATTTACATTCAAATCTTATATGTCAACTTATTTGTATTACAGTTCAAGTACTGGAGAAGCAGGGAAAATCAGATATGGATCCTGACTTGAAAGATCTAAGACTCTGCTAGAGGAAACAGACATACAAACAACACTTATATTGCTTTGAAATATGTGATATGGTGTTTTATAGTGAAGGAAGCCTCAGAGTGTTTGGGGTGGTCAAGGAGGGTTTTACTGAATAGGTGCCCTGAGCCGAATTGAGGTTTATCAGGTCAACAAGGGGAGGAAGGGCATTCCAGACAGAGCAAAGATCATGCATAAAGGAAGGAAGCATAAAAGAACACAGTATGCTCTGGAAACAGCATTAGCTCAGTTGGGGTGGAACAGCCTGTGAGATAAGACAGGAAGATCAGGCAGAAGCCAGATTGGGTGGGATTCTCAGCCAAGCTAAGGAGTTTGGACTTTAACCTATATGGATTGGGGAGCTACTACAGGATTTTAAGCAGCAGATTTTTTTCCTTTAAAAAGCATTCTCTGAGCCTGTGGGTTGGCATGCACCTGCAGTCCCAGCTACTCAGGAGGCTGAGGTGGGAGAATTGAGTACAGTCTGGACAACAACGGGGAGACGTCTCTCTTTAAAAAAAAAAATTTAAAAAAGGTTTCTCTGGCTGCAGCATGGTGGATGGATTGGAGGGGCAACAGACAGAAGACAGTTTAACCATTTAGAAGGCTATGACGGCAGTTAAATGAGAAGTAATGTTTGGAATGAAGGTAAATGGCAGTGGAAATGATGAGGGGCATGAATTTGGGATCTCAAAAAGGAACTCTTGGATATGGGGCAGTAGAAGGGAGAAAGAGGAGAGAGGGAAGGAAAGGGGGGAAGGGGAGAGAGAGAGAGAGAGAGGGGGGGACGCTTTCTAGTCTGGGTGTCTGGGGTAACAGTTATGCATTAAACGAAAAGGAAAATGCCCCAGGTCATTAGGAATTCTTTTTTATTCCTCCTGGTACTTTCTACTGAAAAGATTACCAACCACTAATCTTTGCCTCCAATCTTCCCCACCCTTCCCTTTATGCTTCAAAGTGCTACAAAGTCATCTCAAAATAGCTCTGATGATATAAATTTGTACTCAGAAACATCCGAAGTACCCTCACTGCATGTAGAGTGAAATCTGGGCTTCTTGGGCATTCAAGACTCTCCATATTTTGGTAGGCCAAGAGATAGGCCACTTGGATAAGTATTATTTCCTTTCCCCACCCTATAAATCATCTGCCTCAAACATTAAGCTTTGTATATCCAACACTCCCCTATTTTCTATACTGTATTTGCAGCATTTCTTGTCTACCTCAGCCTGTCAAAATTAAACCCAGTGTTTATGTCAGGTTATGTCTCCATAAGTCCTTATCCACACCCTTTGTCAACATGCTTCTTCCTCTTCTGTGGTGTACAGACTTTTATATCTCAATCACAACACTTTTGGCGTTCTGCCTGGTTTTACAGATAGTTGTGTCTTGGTATCCCCTACTTCCTCACCCTGTGACTTAAGCTCAGAATCGGTTAAAGAAATTTTTGCCATGAGTTGACCTGCGGCAGGGATCCGATCCTTGTTATCAACCAAAGTTTAGCAGACAGTATGGAAAATCAGGCGATTCTGCGAATTCATGACATCACGCAGGTAAAAAAAAAAGAGTCTAAAGGAGTCACCCGTCTCTAAGGGGGTTTTTTGCTGTCTAGAATAACCCTGACAAAGGTGGGAGCAAAATAATTAGCTGCCAGGAGAGTACGGCTTCTCTCAATAGTTGCAAGATGCCTAAATTGTTTATGTAAAATAAAATATCTTATGTACTGCACTTTGGAAAAGACTGAAGCGATCTAAGATGTCCCGAGGTGGAAATTCCCGGTGACGAGTGTCCTTCTTCTGCGGTCAACTGCACTGACCATTGCACACTGTATTCTGGAATAGCTTCAACACAGGAAAACGGGCTCGTTGCGCATCCCTGGCGTCCGACTGCTGCGTGGCCCCGCGCGACCCCAATCCCACTCCGCCCCCACCCCAACCTCAGCCCCCGCCTCCGCCCCCGCCTCTGTCCGCAGCGGCTGCAGCCTGGGAGGGTCCAAGGGAACTCCCGTACGTCTGCGCGCGCAATCCCGGGACGGAGGGTCGCAGCGGCGCGCGCAATTGCCCTGGAAACCACGGCGCGCGCACGCGCAAACGCGGGGCGCGGGGAGAAAGACTGAGCTGAGAGCTTTGCCGCGGGAGGAGGGCGCTACCTCCCGTCGACCGTCGCTCCCCCGTGGTGGGCGCGCGCGCAGGCCCTGTCTCTCGAGCGGAGCGTCCCTTGCAGCACGCGCCCGGCTCGCGCGCTCCCCTCGGCGCCCTCCCCCGCCTCACACGCACCCTTGCCCTCCTCCCGCATTTGTGCGCCGGTGCAGCAGGCAGTGGGAACATCCGGGCATTTCCGCAGCTGAGCGGCGATCCGGGCGGCGGCGGCGGTCGAGGAGCTCCTATGGCTGGGACGAAGCGGGGGGAAGGCGAAAGGGGGGCGAGGACTTAAGCCGGAGCCTCTGCGGGGCGGGTTTCCGAGGGAGGCACTGAGGGAAGCGGCTCTCGCGGCCGGAGAAAGGCCGGGCGCGGGGCTCGTCGCCCCTCTGGCGCATTCTGTCCAGTTCGGGCTCTGGAGATGCATCTGCATCAGGTCCTCACCGGGGCTGTCAACCCTGGAGACAACTGCTACTCTGTGGGCAGCGTCGGGGATGTCCCCTTCACGGTGAGCGGCGGCCGGGAGCCCGAGGGGAAGTCACCAGGGTCCAGACGCGGGGGCAGGAACCTCCTGTCCAGGGCCCACGCGTCCTCAGGAGGCTATGAGATATTGGTGGGCCCCACCCGTGGCCCCTTTGCAGCCTTAGGGTTTAGTTTCCCGTGGGACCGTGCGTTCTGCGGCTGGTGTAGGAAATCACCCGTTAGGGGAAAAGGTAGGAATCCACCGCACTCTCCACCCCCAGCAAACGGGCCCGAGGTGACTGGACTAGAAGGTTCCTCCTTGGGTGGCCCTTGGGTCTGTCTGCGGCGGAGTAAGGTGGTGGCACGGCTGAAACCCCAGAACGTCCGTTTCTCACCTGCTCTCGGCGTGGAGGCGAAGAGACTTGGTGTTGGTCTCTGAGCCTGGAGGCGATGCTGCGCCTTGGCTCCCCCTGCCCGATGTGCTACGGTAGCGAGGAGCTGCTGGAATCTGTGGCTTTAAGCCTGACACTGTGTATCTTCTGATATGCAGGATCTTAATTCCAACATAAAAATATAAAAATTCGTTATCTGCGTCCGAAAGATTTAAAATGGAAGGGTTAGAGTGACAGTGGCTTGGAAACCTATCAGGAGGTCGCAGTTTGGTAACCCACCTAGGTAATATTTTAATCTGTAAAGTAGCCTTTTAAAAAAATATTGTAAGGCAATGTGAAAATTTTACGACAGTGCTTTTCTTGTTTGTGCGAGAAAAGTGTATGTATACATAACGTTTTAGAACGTCCTTAAAAGCTAGATGAAATAAGACATCTTTCTCAAGGAGATTGAACTAATCATTCTCTTTTTGAGAATGGAACTGTTCAAACCAAGCCGTAGAGCTTTGTTTACTCATGGAGAGACTCCCATAGATTAATATGAGTTTTTTAAAAAATGAAATGCAATTTATACATGGTCTTCCTTAAAAGGAGCTATAGGCAGCCAGAGCTTTATTAAATACATTTTGTTATTGATCTGCTTGATAAAATTGGAAGTAGCATAATGGTATGGTTTTTACACAAGTGAAACCCTTTGATCTGATATCTGCTTTCCAACAGTGTTTTTAAAACTGCAGAAAATAAAAGAAGCGTTAGCAAAACTGCAGATTCATTATGTAGCAGTGCATTCTGGAACATTATTTTTTAATGTTTTGTGATACATTAACCCCACAAGATTGCTTTTTAGCCACTTTTAATTTTTTAGTGTAATCAACTTGACCTAGCTCCAGTTTAGAACGAGCCCTTGAAAAATAGGATTTGCCTGCCTTATATTGTTACACCTGTCACTATCAATGGTGTCATCTGTGTTTTATGTACATGTGACTTAAAAGATCCATATAGAATTGAGCTTGGTTTTCAAGTGTGTGGAGAATCTTTGGGGGATAGAAGAAATTTTCCTGTTCCCCAATACTGCAGATAGGGAGGAAGTTCCTCAGGGTTAGAAGAGTGGGCTTCCTCTGTCAAGAGACAAATCTGGAATCTTCAGTTATAGATATTTTCCTGCTAGAATGCTGGTGATAATGGTGGTAGTTTTCTGCTTCCGTCTAAAGTGGAGTGCTGTCTTACTGCTGGTCTGGTATATGGAACTAAATAAACGGGTTCAGATGCAGTCTGGAAAAGCCTGTGTAAGAACTGTTAGTACTGTGCAGGTGTGGTTACGTTGTAGGCCACCTGTGACCAGATGCTTAAAGTCTTTTTCAAATCTTTTTGCACCTCCATAATTCAAGCTTTCACCAAGTCTGTTTGACTTTCTGCACTGTCTACCAGATTTATTCCTTTTCATGTCCTTAACCACCACCTTATTTTAGAATCTTATTTGTATTAATATAAAAGCTTTCAATACTGGATTTTTTGACACTTGTGTCCGATTACTTCTTCATCCTCCACACAACTGCTAGGATAATTTTCTTCAAGCATGATTTTACCATATCACTCTTGGCTTAAGAATATGTAGTTGTTTCTAATAGCTGTGTTAGGAAATGTAAACTTGTCAAGTATTCTCCAGCTATCTTTGACTTTGTATTTAATTATATATACTCCTGACTTGGGCCCCTCTGTTACATACTGATCTTACTCTAACCTGCATTTTTTATGTTGTAACAAGACAGTCCTTTTTGTCTTCCAAATTTGACTCTGGTTTAGGATGCCTGTGTGTGACACTGTTGTTTTGGTCTTGTGGCAAATGCAAATTCAAGTGCATTTTCCACACCATCTCATTTTAATAGCTTAGTTTTGAATGCACTGATCCAGTTATAATTTTGCCGTGAACTAGAAATGACCTCTTGGGCTTTGTGAACAAATTGGCTTAAAACAACAACAAAAAAAGAGAGAACAAGCTGCTTTCAAGCACTCTAGAACCAACTAACGGATACCTGAATTCCTATATTTGTATAGTAAAAATAAAAAGTAAAACTCCTCTTCATGGAGCATGTCACTTGATTTTAGAGCAATCAGATGAAGAAGCTTTGGTTCTGAATCGGATGACTAAAAAGGGGACCAGCCAGGACTTGGAATGAAGGTCTTGTGACTTCTTATCAGATGGGCTTTTCTTGGTAGTATATTTCCTTGTTAATATCAAAGTGTCTGCTCTGGAGAGGGTGTGTGGGTACGTAGGTGGATTAGTGGATGGATGGAAGGCCTCCCAGACATAGTGTGGAAGGAACTACTGTCTCGCAACTATCTGATGATTCTTAGCTTGATGTTGTGTTTCATGGTAATCTGAAAACCTTTTCAAAATACATACTTTATTTCAGAGTCTATAAATTGATAGGTTTTTGAAGAACAGAATTGTTCTAAAAGGATTTTGAGTGTATGATATTGTAATAATTGAAAGAAACGATGTGTTATATGTTTTGCTGTGCATGGTGGGTGGCTGTGAATGACTACTTGATGATGTCATGACGTCCCAATTTGTGCAGGAGTGACATGGTAGTGGAGTCTGTAGTGGACAGTCTCAGTTGATGTCTGTGGTTTTAGTGGTAACACATAAGCTATGATGCTTTTCACTAGTGTTTAGGCAGTTTATAGCTTAACATTGAATTAAATGGAATCTTAAACATTCAATTGTGATTTTGTAAATGTAGTGGTAGATATCACATTTTAAAACATCACCTTTTGAACAGTTTTGTTCTTTCAGTGTAAGATCTAGGTTTTGGAAATGTTGTTATCCTGCAATAAGTCAAATCTCTGGTAGTTCAAAGGGATGATCTTCTGTGTATGAGCTTTATACTTTATTTTGCCTTTAAAACATTTCATCTTTCAGTGAATGTTTTGAGGGTTTGTGCAACATATATTGTAAATTTCTCATTATGTATTATTTTTCTGAAACATAGTCCTTGGCTTTTTTTGTTTTCAACTTTACTACACATATTAAAATATTAAAATAATGATACATGATGATTTTTTAATTAAAAATTTTCAACATTTGGCCTTAAGGCTTGCAGACTATTTTCAGATGTATAGGGCCAGTCACTATTATTCCAGTCTGACATGATTTGAACACATTGATCAAAGTTTACAAAAATTAGTTATTTGCACTCATAAAATTTATAATATGCTGGCAGATATTAAGATGATTTATGTAATTATAAGACAGATGGAAGAGATAGGAAAACAAGAAGAGGTTTAATGGAAGATGAAGGTTTGGAAAGACAAGAACAGCAGAAGCAAAAGAATGGCATAATATGAAGGATAAATTATTGAGTGACTGTTTTCTTCACAAAAGTTATTTTTTAACCACAGGACTTCTTCATTAAATAACAGACGCTCATAGAATGTTGAAAAATATAATTTTCAGACATTACCTGTAACTTTTCAGGAAAGCATACCTGGTATTTTGACATTCAATTTTTGTTTTTGATTTTGTTTTTTAATTAAAATACCAACAAAAGGTTGGAAATTAATGGAAAACCTTTCATTTAAAAATTAGAAGATAATGTTGTATAACCTCTTTTATGGCATTTAGATATTGTTAAGACATCTGTTAAATGAGAAGATTTGTTCTCAAATCTTCTCATTTCATGATTTCTGAGGCTTCCTTTAATGCTGTCTACTCCTAGTCCTGAACACCTAAACATAACACCTAAGAATAACATTTCAGTCCTAGAGTTATGGCAACACCAAACTTTGAAAATGATCAACCTGTTAATACATTTAGCACATGTTGAACACCTAGGTGTGCTAAGCTTTTTGGGTATTGAACTTAAAGACATAGTCTTGATTTCAGGGAGTTTATTGAAGAAGTGTAGGAACCTGTTAGTCTAATAGGAGAGTAAAAGGAGTGTACCTAACCACAGTATGCCAGCTGTGCAGTATTACCAGCATTTAAATTCTTGTGGGAATTCAGGAAGACTTAAGAGGTAACTTTTGGCCAGGGGAATCAAGGAGTTAGTTAGAAACATGCTTCTGTATTGGCTGGTTATTAATGTGTCAACCTGTGCTAAGCTGAGACAAAAGGGAAAGACAGAAGTCAAGAATTTAGAACGGACTTGTTTTCCAAGAGAAATTGACCCTTTTGTTCTCGGAGTGTATCTTGTTTATTTAAACAGATGCATTTAAAACCTTGTGGGCTTGGGCTTAGTGTTAGCCAGTATGTGAATATAGGATTATATAAGTTATTATGTCCCTGTGTAGATTGTTAATTAGCCTTCCTGCTTGTAGCAATAAGACTGCTGGCAACTGCTCAGAAACTCTGGTAAGGTTCTGAATAATGGCTTCCTCCAAAATGGGAGATCAGAGACCAGCAGCTTACATGGTGTTGGCTAAATCACTTAAACAATTTTAGGTCTTTCATCTGTAAAAGAAGTTCTTAAAGATACTCTTTAAGTATTTAGACCATGAATGAAAATTATATGGACTTCTCTAGAGATTTTCAGGGGCCAAAAGAGAAAATGGACTAGAAACATAAAGTGGTTGTGTTGAAGTTGTAGGTCTGGAGTTTTTGTATATTGCTTCTCACTTCTATTTACAAGACTTGACCAGACCTCACAGTTAGGGAGTCTAACCACCTTTCTGGCTCAGTAGGTAGGCCATGCAGAGCATTTATGAAGTAGTGGGTCTGGGAATGAGTCTTTGGGCTTACAGCTGAGGAGAAGCCTCTTGATTATGTTTTGGTTCTTGGCACTTGGCAGATAATAGTTGCGTGCGACTGCCACAGTACAGTATTGGGTGGGAGATGGGGCCATTGTGATGGTGTTTAGGTTCTCTGGCAGCTTACCTTTTCCCATCCAATATCTTTATTCTGTTAGTTTCTGTTCTTAGGATTTGGGGTATTTAAAAGATTACTTTAGAAATTATAATCAGATTATCTTAACTTGGATCTTGGGAAATTTTTAGAACAAATCAGAGTCTCAGTATTTAATTATCTGAAAGAGCACAGGACGTTGGGTAACAACCATAATGGCACAGTGGAAAAACAAGTCATGGCTGACCAGTTTAATTTCCTTCTATGAAAGCGAGGCAGTATTTAAAATGGGATAATAATACAGAATATCTACAGTTCAGATGTAGTAAGACTTTTCTAGTTTGTCAGTTTTTTTTTTTAATTTTTTTTTTTTGAGATGGAGTGTCGCTCGGTCAGGCTGGAGTTCAGTGGCACAGTCTTTGTTCACTGAAACCTTTGTCTCATGGGTTCAAGTGATTCTTCTGTCTCAGCCTCCTGAGTAGCTGGAATTACAGGTGTGTGCTTCTATGCCGGGCTAATTTTTGTATTTTTAGTAGAGACAGGATTTCACCATTGTTGGCCAGGCTGGTCTGGAACTCTTGGCCTCACCTGGGTTGCCCTCCCAAGATGTTGGGATTACAGGTGTGAACCACTGCACTTGGCCATTTGTCAGTAATTTTTTAAAATAAATTTGGAAGCCAAATATTTTAGTAAGAAGTTTTGGGTTTTTGGTCTCTTTGAATTTGTAGAATCTTTTTGCATTACATTAGTGCTCTGAAACCCTGATCCATGATGTAACTTGATATTGAAGGAGCAAGTACAACTTAGAAAGGTGGCATGACTATATTCACTCCATCTTAAAGATAGCTTGTGTAATCCTGGAACTTGATGTAAATGTGAAACCAGTTACCTGTATTTCTTATTTTCTTGTCTGTGGGTTTTATTTTCTTAATTTTTTTCTTTGCCTGCTATTTTTATTCTCAGATCTTCTCATTTCATAATTCCTGAGGCTTCCTTTAATGCTGTCTACCCCTAGTCCTGAACACCTAAACAACGTAGTGGTTATCTTATCTCTTTCAGGTAGAGAAAATAGAGCTAGGCTCCTCTAAATATTATACGTGGTTATTTGGTGGGGGTTATTATAAGGGAATAAATAATATCCTCTTAGATGGATTATCATTGGAGAGATGTTCCTTTAGATCTATTTGCTTCACTTCTTAAAATTGAGGCTTCTTGGGAGTAATAGCATTTAATTTGATTCATACTAAGGTAATTGTTTTCTTCCTGTGATTTTAGGAGAGGCCCATTGATTCATACTAAATCAGTAGTGTTTTCTTCTTGTGATTTTAGGAGAAACTAAAAAATCATAAGTCCATTTTGCTAGTGGGCATAGATGGACGCAAAAAACTCGTAATAATTCTGGATTAGACTCATTTCACAGATATATGTAGCTCATATGGTAGCTGTAGTTCACAAACAAAATTCCATACATTTTCTTAGGAGTAATGATTTTGATTTTGGTTTTTGTGCTAGCAACTTCTTCATATCATTTCTGGCCTTGACTGCATCTACAGTTAAGAGAATCTAATCAGTAGTAGGTAATCATATTATCATCATGTACCTTTCCCATAATAATCCCATCATTCCTTTTTTAAAATTTATTTTCTTGTACGTAGATGACAACCATCATTCCTTTTATGTGGATGAATAACCATTGTTTTCAGCAAAGGCTACTTCCTCTATTAATGTTCTAAATTGGGTATGATTTTGTTCCCCAGGAGACATTTGGCAATGTCTGGAGACATTTTCGATTGCTGTAACTGGAGGTGGGGAATTGCTGTTGCTGTCTAGTGAGGAGAGGCTAGAGATTTTGATAAATTGTCTTACAGTGCAGGGGATAGCCCCCCACAACTGCCCAAAATGTCGGTAGTACTGTGAGAAACCCTGATTTGTAGCTCTCTCTTTCTTACTTAACTGTATGGTTCTAGCAGTTTCTCCCTTCTCTCTTATAAAAATGTTTTTTCTGTTGTACTGAAACACTTTATTCTTTTAGCCTTCTTAGTTTTCTTCTCTGATGCTTAACTGCTCCTTCTCAGCCTGATTCCAGGTTTGTATACTCAGCTGCTGTTTTTTGACTTCTCCTTGAAGGTCTAGTAGCTATCACAAAGACCTGATAATATTCTCCTCTTCCAGTCTTTCCTAAATCAGTAAATGGCAACTCCACTTTTTTTTTTTAGTTTCCTTGTAATCTATCTTTTCTCTTCCATTTATATCCCATATCTAATGTTAGCAAATTCTATTAGTTATACCTTCAAAATGCATCCAGAATCTGACTACTATTTATCATCTCTACTGCTGTCACCTTGGTGCAAGACACCATCATTTTTCTTCCCCTGGATTATGGCACTTGAATCTTGAATGGTCTTGCCTTTTCTTCCCCTAGTCTATCCTCCTTCTGTTTATTTTCAACATAGAAGTTGGAATACTCCTTTAAAATATAAATAAAATCTTGTTAGCCTCTCATACCAAACTTTCACATGGCTTTTTTTTCCCCACTCGGTAAAAACTTGAGTGTTTGCAATGCCCTTAATTGCTATTTCCTTAGCACCTAAAACAGAAGATGGTACAAAAAAAGTACTTAATAAATTAGTAAATGGAAAGGATACTTAATGTAATGCACAACGTTCTTATAATAAAAACAGTTATCTTTTCATAAGGTTATTTTTTATAGCCCTTCTTGATATAGGTCAGTGGCATTAAGTCATATTTAGAAAAATCAATTTTATGGGATGAAGGCAGAGAGCTTTGATATAATACAATCTAGGTATAAAGCTCTGCTGGTCTGGTTTAATCCAAGGATATATATTAATGTATCAAGAGATATTGACAGGCAGTTCTCAAATTTTTCTCAGTGATGCTTTTGAAAGACTTAAATATATAATGAATTAGAGGTTAGCCTGACTAATACCTGGAGTGTAGAGATTCTATAATTTAGGAGTTTAATATGTCATATTAATCTGCTAGGGCTGTCATAACAAAATACTACAGACTGAGTGGCTTAAACAACAGAATTTTTTTCCTTGTAGTTCTGGAGGTTCGAAGTCCAAGATCAAGGTGTCAGCAGATTTGGTTTCCCTGGAGGACTTTCTCCTTGTCTTGCACATTGCCCCCTTCTTATTGTGTCCTCATAGGGCCTTTCCTCTGTGCACACGCACTCTTGGTGTCTTTTTCTCTTCTTAGGGACACTAGTCTTAGAGGGCTCGACCCTTAAGACCTCATATAACCTTGTATTACCTTACCTCCAAATACAGTCACGTTGGTAGTTAGAGTTTCAAGCTATTTATTTTGAGGGTACTCAGTATAGTCCACAACACATTTTAACAATCAGCTGGGCTGGTCCTGGAATTGAAAATTGAGGAGCCTAACAAAGACATGACTGAGGTGGCTACCCTACTTGGTGGTAATCTGAACTCAACCAAAGGAGTACTCTTGGATAGAAGCAAGATTCTGTAAAGAAATTTTAAGAATATGCTAATATGTGGACAAATGGAACATTCAGACATGGCTGTGATAATTTTATGCTGGACAAATTTTATATAGATAAAATTAAAAATACAGTTTGGCTATTAAAAGCAAAAAGCTAAAATCACAAAGAATTCAGATTTTTTTGTTTTAAAAAATTAATGTAATATCTACATTGTAGAAAAGTTATAATTCGTACATTGTTGAAATATAGAAAGTAAAACTGAAAGTTTCCAGTCCCCAGAATAATTTTGATGAGTATAACTTACTGGTTATCCATTATTCAAAAAATATTTGCGTGCCTAGGCATTGTACATACAAGATAAACTAGCTATTAAAGTGTACTATTATACAAGAGGACTTGGTGTATGTTGTTATTAGCTATAAATTAGTTAAATTGGGGATCATATACTAACGTGATGATTTTGACTATAGAATAATTGATCTATAGCCGTTCTTCCTGGCAGTATTAACTAGTACTGTCTTTATGTGGTTGGTATATAGAAAACAAGGCAGTTTTTTAAAGTAGTAGGATTCATATTTATCTTGTATGTTAAATTGATACATGAAATCAAATCTGCTTTACAAATTAAATCTAGTCTAGTATCTTCATTTCATAGATGAGGATACTAATACTCTTGAGAAATTAAATGATTTAATGAAGGCCACCTAGTTAGAAATAAAGCAGAATTAAGACTGGAACCCAAAGCTCTCAGTCCTCAGCCTCCCTCCTACCCCACCCCACAATGTAAAAAGTAACACATGCCCTTTTAGATAATTTGGAAAAATGCGGAAGAAACAGAAAATCATTTATAATGAGATAATCCAGAGATAACCCCACTTAACATTTTGGTAAGTTGGACTGAGTCCTCATAGAGGAAGCTCATATTATGACTGAGTTGAGAATGTTTAACTGTACTTTTTTTTTCTTGAATGAGTTTTGGATAGTTATTTTTCTAATTAATTCTGTTTTGTGTAGATTTTCAAATCTATAAGTATAAAGTTGTTCACAGCAGTGTCTTAATATTTTCTTAGGTTTGCAGCATCTCTGTTACTTCTTTTCTCATTACTGCCATTGGTTATTTGTTCTTCTCCCTTTTTCTTCAACAGAGGTTTATCAACTTTATTAATCTTTTTTTTTTTTTTTTTTTGAGACAGAGTCTCGCTCTGTTGCCAGGCGTCAGGCTGCAGTACAGTGGTGCGATCTCAGCTCACTGCAACCTCTGACTCCCGGGTTCAAGCAATTCTCCTGCCTCAGCCTCTCTGGTAGCTGGGACTACAGGCACACGCCACCATGCCCAGCTAATTTTTTTTTGTATTTTTAGTAGAGACGGGGGTTTCACCATGTTGGCAGGATGGTCTCGATATCTTGACCTCGTGATCCGCCTGACTCTGCCACCCAAAGTGCTGGAATTACAGGCTTGAGCCACCATGCCTGGCCTATTAATCTTTTTTAAAGAACCTTTAGCTTTAACATTTCTCTCTCTTATGTACGTATTTTCTATTTTATTAATGTTTTTCCTTATTTCCTTCTGTATTGATAATTTTGCTGTTTTTTTCTTTAGTTGTTGAGATAAATGCTTAGCTCATTATTTGCCTTTTTTTCTAATACATTAATTTAGAGTAAGCTTTTCTCCAATATCTGCATTCTCTGCATTCTACAAAGCTATTTTTTTAAAACCATGAACTCCTATGTAATTGTAAATGCAGTAATGCATTGCTTGACAATGGAGATGCATTCAATGCGTAGTAAGGCGATTTCATTGTTGTGCAAACATCATAGAGTGTGCTTACACAAACCTAGATAGTTTTTGTTGTTGTTGGTTTTTTTTTTTTTTTTTGAGACGGAATTTCACGCTTGTCACCCAGGCTGGAGTGCAGTGGCTCACTGCAGCCTCTGCCTCCAGTGGAGTGCAGTTGCTCACTACAACCTCTGCCTCCTGGATTCAAGTGATTCTCTCGCCCCAGCCTCCCAAGTAGCTGGAATTACAGGCATGTACCACCACATCCGGCTAATTTTTGTATTTTTAGTAGAGATGGGGTTTCACTATGTTGGCCAGGCTGGTCTTGAACTCCTGACTTCAGATGGTCCATCCGCCTTGGTCTCCCAAAATGCTGGAATTACAGGTGTGAGCCACTGCACCTGGCCGGAAACCTAGATAGTATAGCCTGGAACATATCTAGGCTATGTGGTATAGCCTGTTGCTCCTAGGCTACAAAGCTGTACAACCTGTTAACTGTACTGAATAATGTAGTCAATTGTAACACAATGGTAAGTATTTATGTATCTAAACATGTAGAAAAGGTACAGTAAAAATACGGCATTATAATCTTACAGGACCGCCATCATAGTGTGTGTGTGGTCCATTGTACACTTTATATTTTGTAGACTGAAATGTTGTTATGTGGCATATGACTGTATAACATAGTTGGAGTTTTAAAAATACAGCCTGACAATTGTGCTAACTAGAACTTTCAGTTCATTTATACTTAATGTAATTACTGACATGTTTGTGTTTAAATTCACCATCTTACTATGTGCTTTTAATTTTTTCCTTTTTGTTCTTCGCTCCCCTTTTTCTCCTTCTTGTGTCTTTTGAAATGAATATTTTTCATTCAGTTTTTTTCCCTCCAGTCCTAAAATTCCATATCCTGTTTCTGTTCTTTGATAGTTTAGAAATTACAACATGCATTCTTATCATTTCACTTATGAGAGTTTACATTCCTTCTAGACAATTCAAGAACCTTTGAATTGCTTTTTAACTCCCTGCTTATAATATATCCTTCTGTGGTAAGTTTGTTTTTATAACCCTGTAAGACATTATTTTACACAGTCAGAGCTTATTTAGATTAACTTGGCTCTTTGTTTCTTCCTTCTTCTCTCATATTCCATTGGAGACATTTTCCTTCTTCCTGGAGAATCTCCATTAGAATTTCCTTTGGTGTGAATCTGTTGGTATTGTAATGTTGCCTTTTGTTTATCTATAAAAGCCTTTTTTTTTGTATTCTTTGTTAAACTTTTGTTTTAGTTTTGGGGCTACGTGTGCAGGTCATTATACAGGTAAGTTGTGTACTGCTTGGTTTGGTGTATAGATTATTTTGTCACCCACGTAATAAGTATAGCTCCTGATAGGTAGTTTTTTCGTCCTCACCCTACTCCCTCCCTCCACCCTTAAGTAGGCCCTGGTGTCTGTTGTTTGCTTCTTTGTGTCCTCACAAAGCTGTTCTCAGTGTTTAGCTCCCACTTATAAATGAGAACATGTGGTATTTGGTTTTCTGTTTATGCCTTAGTTCACTTAAGATAATGGCTCCAGCTACATCCATGTTGTTGCAGAGAACATGATCTTGTTTTTTATGGCTGCATAGTATTCCATGGCATATGTGTATCACATTTTCTTTATCCAGTCTACTTTTGATGGGCATCTAGGTTGATTCCATGTCTTTGCAATTGTGAATAGTGCTGCAATGGACATATGCATGCATGTATGTATGTACATATATATTTTCAGCTCTTTGAGTGTTTTTACATTTACATTCATTGAGACTATTAATCTGTATGGGACAGGTGTGGTAGCTTATGCCTATAATCCAGCATTTTGGGAGGTCGAGGCAGGCGGACCACTTGAGGTCAGGAGTTTGAGACCAGCCTGGCTGACATGGTGAAAACCTGTCTCTACTAAAAATACAAAAATTAGCCAGGCATGGTGGTGCATACCTGTGGTTCCAGCTACTCGAGTGGTTGAGGTACTAGAATCTCTTGAACCCAGGAGGTGGTGGTTGCTGTGAGCTGAGATGACGCCGTTGCACTCCAGAATGAGACTCTCTTTAAAAAAAAAAAAAAAAAAAGAATATTAATCGCTATATATTTTTTTCCTTGTACTGTTTTTGTTTGGTTTTGGTATCATGCTAAGATGTTTTTTGTATATTCCATGAACTTTTTTGTGTTTTAAATTTAGATCCTATGATTCATTTTGAGTTAATTTTTGTATAATGTATCAGATTAGACTTTTTTTTTTTTTGGTATATGAATGTCCAGTTGTTTCAGCACCGATTGTGGAAAAGCTGCCCTCTCTCCATTGAATTGTCTTTGTACTTTTGTATAAAATCATTTGGCTGTATTTTTGTGGGTCTATTTCTGGAGACTATTCTGTTCCACTCATCTACGTGTTAGTCCCTTTGCCGCAATACCACTGTCTTGATCACTGACTTTATAATAAGTCTTATAATTGGGTAGTGTGATTCTTTCAGCTTTTCTCTTTTTACGGTTGTTTTAATTATTCTAGTTCCTTTACCTTTCCATTTAAATTTTAGGATCAGTTTGTTTATAGCTATAAAAAAAAATCCTGCTGGGAACTTGATTGCATTTTTCTTTTTTGAGAGTCTTGCTGCATTGCCAGGCTAGAGTGCAGTGGCATGATCCCGGCTCACTGCAACTTCTGTTTTCCAGTTTCAAGCAATTCTCCTGCCTCAGCCTCCTGAGTAACTGGGACTACAGGCACCCACCACCACGCCTGGCTAATTTTTTGTATTTTTAGTAGAGATGGGGTTTCACCATGTTTGCCAGGATGGTCTCGATCTCTTGACCTTGTGATCCACCCACTTCGGCCTCCCAAAGTGCTGGGATTGCAGTGTGAGCCACTGTGCCCAGCCTCCAGTTGCCTTTCTTTTAAGTCTGTAGATCAATTTGTGCAGAATTGACATCTTTATATTGAGTCTTCTAATTATGAACATATGTCTATATTTATTTAGATCTTTGATTTTTTTCATCAGTGTTGATACACATAGATCTTATACATGTTTTGTTAGAAGTATTTAATTTTTCAGAGCTATGTTAAAATGGTATCTTTTTAAACATTTTATTTTCCATTTGTTTTCAGTTGTTCATGGCTACACAGAAATTCTGTTGATTTTGTATCCTGTGACCTTATTAGCACTAGGTTTTTTTTTTTTTTTGTAAATTTCTTTTGATTTTCAATGTAGACATCCATACTAGCTGCAAATTAGACAGTTTGAATTCTTCCTTTCCAATTTATATGTGTTGTTCCTTTCTGTTTTTTATTTTTGCCTTATTGCAGTACTAGTTTTTTTTTTTTTAATAGATGCCCTTTGTAAGGCTGAGAAGATTCTTTTCTGTTCCTTGTTTGCTGAAAGTTTTTTTATCATAAAGGAATCTTAAATATTGTCAAATGCTTTTTCTGTATGCATTAATATAATTATATATTTTTTCTTTAAACTATTAACATGTGGATTGCAGTGATTGGATTTTGAAAATTGAATCAGTCTTGTAGTACTAGTATAAGCCCCACTTTGTTATGGTATATTTTTGTTTTTATTTGTGGTGGGATTTGATTTGCTAATATTTTATTGAGTGTTTTTACATCTATGTTCATTAAAAATATTAATGTGTTTTTTCCCTTCTACTGTTTTTGTCTGGTTTTGGTATCATTGTAATACTAGCTTCATGAGTTTGGAAATATTTTGTCCTTTTCTCCTTTCTGTCAGGATTTAGTAGAATTGGTGTCATTTCTTCTTTAAATGTTAGTAGAATTTACCAGTGAAACAGTGTGGGCCTGGAGTTTTCTTTTTCAGAAGAGTTTTAACTATACATTAATTTCATTAATAGTCAAAGGACTATTTTAGTAATGTATTTCAGCTTGGGTGTATTTTTACTGTTTTTGGTTTTAGAGGAATTAGTCTATTTGATCTGTTTCATTTTTAGAGATTTGTGTATAGAGTTGTTTATGGCATTTCATTATTATACTTTTGTGCAGGGTTAGTAGTGATACCTCTTTTATTGATATTGGTAATTTGTGTCTTTTTGCCTATCTTATTGAAGTTTTTATGTTATATTGATCTTTTGATTTCATTCATATTCACTCTTGTTTTTTGGTTGTGTCATTGATTTCTGCTTTTTTATCGTTTCCTGCCTTCTATGTGTTTTGGAATTGCTTTGCTCTTCTTTTTCTAATTGATTAAGATGGAAGCCTACATTACTGATTTGGGAGCGCTCACACTCTTCAAACATTTTTCTACTAGCCATTTTAACATCTTTGTCAGTTGATTTCAACATTTGTGTCTTGATTGTCTTTTGTCTTGCAAGTTGAGATTTTCTTAGTTCTTTGTGAGTTATTTTGGATTGTGACTGGACATTTAAAAATATTACATTATGCAACTCTGGGCCTTGTGTAAATCCTATGAAGACTCTTGATATTTTTGTTTTAGCTGGAATTAGACCTGATTGGGTTCAGGCAGAAAGGTTTGACCAACTTTGTGTGTGTTGTAGTTTCCATGTCAATTCCATTTTCAAAGCCTTTGCAGTGCTAGTTGAATATACTCTATCCTGTGGTGTGCCACTTAGTGGCCAGTATGGGACCTGGGCAGTAGTCTCAAGGTGGTTCTTGAGGTCTTTGCTTGGCTGTTTAAGCTAAGATCATGCTTACGCAGCCTGGGGATGAACCGAGGAATTTACAAGCAAGTTTATTGAGTTGCCTTTCCAGACTCCTCTTTCTGTGACTTTCCTGGTACTTCCTAGTTTCCTGGGGCTCCCCTTTGTGGTTTTGTGACTGGAAAACCAGTCACTTTCCTGTGACTGTACCTGCCTGTATTCAGTGCCAGAGTAGCTGTAGAGAAGAAAAAGAGCAACATTGATCCACTCTATTCTCTTGGGATCATAGCTTGTCAGAGGAGAACTGTGGGATTTTACGGGGGCTGGGTTATGAGAAAATAGAGGAAAAAAAAAATATAAAGGGAGAATTTTGTGTCCCTTTCTTTGAGCATTAAGAGTCTCCTTTCCCATTCCTTGAGCCAAAAATAAATGGATTGTCCTGGAGCTCTCTGTTTTTGCTGCTTGGTTTAGACTTGACAGTCCAGGCCTAACTTAGTTCAGTAAAATGGGTAACTCTCTGCTGGTGTAGTGAACTTCAAACTCCGTTCTTCTTACCTTGTCTATCTGCTACCATGTACTTTATTAAGAGTCCTCAAATGGCTGTTCTGCACATTCTTTTTCTGTTTTATGGCTGCATCAAGTGGGAGAGGCATCATTGCGGTTACTTCATTTTGCTTGGAACTGGAACTATGATGTCATTTTTCATACCATCAAAAAATATCAAGGACCTAGCAATAAATCTAATGATACAAGTGTAAGACTCTTATAAGCAAAATTAATAAAACTTTATAGATTAAAGGAGATAAATACTGTGTTTATGGACTGGAAGATTCACTATTGTAAAAATAACCATTTCCAAACTTATGTATCTTTGATGCATTCCCAATAAAAATTTTAAGAGAATTTTGTGGAGTTTGATAGAATGATTCTGAAATTTCCTGGAATACATAGTGCCAAGAATAGATAAGGCAATGTTGAAAGGCAATAAAAAAGACTTCTACCAGCTCAAGACTTACGAAAGTTGTGGTCATTAAGATAGTGTGATGGTAGCCTAAGGACAAATACACCAAAGTAAGCACCAGAAAGAGACCCACACATTTGTTGATGTTTGATTTATATCACAAATGGCATGGTAGAGTAACAGGTAGGTTGATCTTTTGGTGCTGGGACATCTTGTTATCTACATAGGAAAGAAATAAGACTTGGTCCCTGTCTCATCCCGTACATAAAAATTAACTCTGAGTAGATTAGAGATGTGCAAGACAGGCCAATACATATTTTAGAAGGCAGAATTCAGACGAATACATTTACAGGAAAACGTATGCTAACCTTGAGGCTGTAAAAGGTTTCTTAAAACACCAAATTGTTGCATTGTCGTCTAATTTGATCTTGAGAGTGGCTATAAACTCTAGGTCTGTCCTGCTGGGGCTCCAGGGATTATTGTAGGACTGGGTTATGACCATATGAGATGGTCAGTAGACATTTGTTGACTTAATGCTCAATAGTTGTTGAATAAAGAGTTAAAATTGAAGTTGGGTGCAGTGGCTTGCTTGTAGTTCCAGCTACTTGGGAGGCTGAGGTGGGAGGATCACCCGAGCCTAGGAGTTTGAGTCCAGCCAACATAGTGAGACCCCATCTCTTAGAAAAAAAGAGTTAAAATGGAACTAGTCAAGGCAGATTACCTTAGTAATGGGAAATTTATTGTAAGGATATAGAAAAGGGACTAGAAGACAGATCTTCCAAGAATCTTGTAATACATGTTGTAGTACAGTTGAGCCTCAGTTATCAGGGTCTCATTCCTGCGGACTGGTTACTCTTTCTAGTGGGCTATGTGGTCTCCTAGTGTGTGTGCCTCTTTTTGTGTTGGATCTATTAAAACTGGCTTGTGTGAGAATCACAGTGACTGCTCTGGCCTCTGTGTACATAAAGCCATTTTGGCTTCAGTGCCTGTTACTACCTGCTACATGTCTTGCTTTTCCTAATTGAATATTTAGGAAGTAGAATCTGGCTCAATTCACTCTTTTAAGCCAGACCACATCATAGTTTGCTGGCCAGCCTGTAGCTTTTGGTATTAAATTCTTGGTCTTTGGAATCAAGTGTCAACCCCGGATTCAGTCAGTTTTATGCTGTGGGTGTTGATCACGTGGTCTGGCAGGGTTGCCCTTTCAGAAGGACTGTAGATGGGGTACTTTTCTCTAGAAAGTCCTGTGAATAAGATGGACAATATGCTTGACGTGA
This sequence comes from Cacajao melanocephalus, assembly GCA_963573385.1. NCBI lineage: Eukaryota > Metazoa > Chordata > Mammalia > Primates > Pitheciidae > Cacajao > Cacajao melanocephalus. The sequence goes on along the minus strand of CAUYLG010020930.1, from coordinate 2,431 downwards.
TAAAGCATAATTTTTCTATTATGTGTTGTTTAGATTGTTCCCTTTTTTATTACTTTACATAATGGTGCAGTAAACATCTTAATGCTAATTGTAATCTTTGTTTGCATGTGTGGTCGTTTTCTTAGGATCAAGTCCTAAAAATAGGCTTACTGAATCAAAGAACTCTGTAAATCTCTTAATGCATAATACCAAGTTATTTTCCAGAAAAGCTCTGTGGTTTGATGCTGTATCATACTCTGGCTCATTGCTTTTTCTGTTCTTTAATAAAGGCTGAAAAAAAGTACATTTAGCTAACTAATGCTCAAAAGCCTTGGAGTCACTTATTCTGGGTTCCAAGTGATCACAGTTAACTTTAGTAACTGCTACCACTGTATACATCCTTTTTGCTCTCTTTGCATCCCAGCATTCTCATTGCACTCCTTACCCTAATTTCATGGCTGAATCCACATTTTCTTTGAAGCCCTGCTGTATATATCCCTAATCTTTGTACCAGTTTTGCTTCTAGTCAGGGCAAGGGACAAATGTACAGAAGTAAGAGCAAGGTTTATTTTCAGATATACAATAAACCATCAAGGAAGTGTAATTGGACTTCAGAGTAATTGGAACTAGAAAGCTGGTAGTATCAACTGCTTTCTCTTAGGGATTTTATGCACTTGTTTTCTCATAAGTTCTTGTCTTTGGGTATCTGATCTATGTGCTTCTGAAACTTGTGAGTTCCTCTTCAAGTTGCACATGATTCTTAATAGCTTGCCTTATTCCTGAGTATGCATGACTTTTCAAGTCCACTCTTCTGTGAAAGAGCCTTTTGGTTTACATTTCCCAGAGTAGACTTTGATTGGCTTAGCTCATCTTTTCCAGCTGGTTATTAGCCACCATCATTTCCAGCTGGATATTAGTCATAAGTCATTATTCTGGACCATCCTGTAATTCTGCCAGCTGTGAGGAGGGGAAACATCACAAAGTAAAGAACATACTATGCCGGCTTACCTAGGGCTCTATGTAAAATAGTGCGTACTGGATTGTTTAATCTTTCGGAGACTTTTTGAAGCAAATTTGTATACAATTACAGAATTACAGTGTGAGAAAGGTGTCGTAAATGATCTAGCCAAAATCTTTCATTTGGCTTCTGAAGGAAACATCTATAGGAAGATTGTGATGTACCCATTGTTGTGGTGTTAGTTTCTTTAGATTCTCAGGAATATCCTCTTTCCATCATACTGAAGGTGTTGGAAGTTTAATTACAATTTAATAGTTCAATGATACTATTTGAGCAAATTTTTTGGGATGCTATTGCAACCATCTCCCTCAAAATATCAACATTTAGATTTTATGGTTTTCCAGAACTTTCTAATAGTTAAAAAATAATTTGAAGTTGTGATAAATGTTACCTGTTAATATTGGTTTATATGACATAATATACAATTAACTTTAAAACTTTCAAATGTAAAATGTATTAAGAACAAATTGAGAAACAGTACTGTGGCCGGGTGTTGTGGCTCACACCTGTAAATCCCAGCACTTTAGGAGGATAAGACCTGTAATCCCAGCACTCCTGGCCAGATCGCTTGAGTCCAGGAGTTGAAGACTAGCCTGGGCAACATGGTGAAACCTCATCTCTACCAAAAAAAAATACAAAAAATTAACCGGGTGTGGTGGCTTGCATCTGTGGTCCCAGCTATTTGGGAGGCTGAGGTGGGAGGATTGCTTGAATCTGGGAGGCAGTGGTTGAAGAGAGCCAAGATTGTGCCAGTGCACTCCAGCCTAGGGGCCAGGGTGAGATCTCATCTCGAAAAAAAACAAAAACAAACAAAAAAACCCAAAACACAATATTGGGTCACTTAAAGTAGTTTCTGTATTTAGAATTATATAATATCTAAAAATGTGCTTTTTATTTCTTTAGAAGTAGTTGTTAAAAAGTAGTATATTACTTTGTTATTTTTGATGAAGCAAATTGTTACATACTCCAAGCTTTTGAGAATAAATATGAAGCCAAAAAGTGACTCTAGGTTTTTGTATATGTTGGCCAGGCCATGGGGCTGATTTTTATAGTATTACTGTGATTTTTTTTTAAGAGATTTTTGACAATGAATACTTTGAATAGTTTATTCTTAGCACTGACATAGGAAAGTTATTAAAGTAGTTATTCTTAGCACTGACATATAAAATATAAGAGAGATGATTTTGGATTTCTACTTCTGGATCTACCTTTATTGAGAATGCAGGCAAGCTGGAGACAGAGTTGGTTTTATAATGGTTAATTAGAGCAAATAATTACTGCATATTTTGCTTTTCAAGGTCTAATTTTCCTTTCAGATGTTACTAGCACCAGTAAACAAACAAACAAAAATACATTTTTCGTCTTTATCAGAGGTATATAAATAGACTTAGTTTGAACTGCAAGTATCTGTTTCTCTTAAGATTAGTACTTAGA